>JADBJO010015666.1:25000-30000 GCA_016801955.1 Conus betulinus
CAAATTCTGACAACCAACGCTGCAGGTGTCTGTGATCTCTCGGGCCTAGTTGACGCCGGGAAATATGAAAGGGAAGCGTAAAATACAGCCCTGTCTCATCGATCAGCTTAAGAAAAAATCTCAGATTCTGTGGCCCTTCATACCTGCTGTCATGGTGACCTCAGTTTCGATGTCCTCTCCACGTCTGTGGCCTTGGTTTGGAATCGTCGGGATCACCGGTATCGGTGGAGTCCATGGGGGCTGTTGTTGGGACGGACGTGGTGGCGCCTTCCGGAGGGGGAGCTCTCTCACGCCGGCTCCGCGATCTAAACATTTATCGCCGCAGTAAGAGGCTTAGGAGGTGGTGTCCTGCGTATGTTGGATCAGAATAGGCGCCACTGAAACACCACCGAAGTGACTCGGCAGCAGTGCAGTGTCTCCGCCGGTTGGGTTGCTTCTTGACGACTTGACATTGATTTTGCTCCTGTGGGATTGCCGGTGCCGGGGCTTCGGTGGGACTGGCGGGCTGTGGCTGGTAGACGGGATGTCGGAAATGAGCGGCGGGGTGCACTGCCACTGAGGGTGGCACAGAAGATGGAACAGCGAAAAAGAAAAAAAAGGTTGTTATTGGAGTTGAAAAACGTTAGGAAGACAACTAATCGAACAAGCGACACGTGGTCATGAGAGAAGGTTGCCGCTGGAATGGGCAGAGCTTTCCTGAGATACCGAACGTTCGTTTGTTTGCCATCAAACTTCCTTTTAAAAATGAGAATGAAAAAACAGGTTGTGTTCGCTTACAATTCAAAGTTTTCAGATATCTGAATGGACTCATAATCCTCCCCCTTCCCACCGACCACTCTCTCTCTCTCTCTGTACTCTCTCGCTCTCTGTCCTCGTGATTGCCTGAATGTCTGTCTAGGTGGGTGGGTGTGTGTGTGTGTGTGTGTGTGTGTGTGTGGTGGGGGGGGGGGGGGGGAGGGTGCGTGCCGGTGCATGTGTGCACCTTCGTACAATGACCAATTGAAGAACATATAATATTATAAAATACAAGGCTTGTTTCTCGGAGATTTTAATGGTGTGAAGTATAAAGCAATAAATACAACATTTGACGACTACAACAAGCGTTTGGATGGATTTCATTTCGTGGTGAGGAAAAAACAACCTGCCCCCGTGCTCGGACCAAATTCCATGTCTCATCCAAGTTTTGTTCAGTTAGTTCTGGAAAAAAAACAACAGGAAAAATAATCGCAACAAGTTCTTCTCTCTGCAAAAGAAAGTTGGACTTAGGTTTCGTTCTTTCAGTTTACGGATCAACAATAGATCGAGAGAGTCCAGTAGTTGAACTGGAAGTGCGCTCCAGGAGAAGGGTCTGAGAAGAACATGACGGTATGCAAAGCGTCACACGCCATGGTTTGGCATTCTTCTCTGTCTTGCTCTGTCTGTCTCTGTCTGTGTCGGTCTGTCTGTCTCTGGTCTCTGTCTCTGTCTCTCTACTCTGGCTCTCTATCTACTCTCTCCTCTCTCTATCGGCGATATGCGCTGTTGTTAGCCAGGCAGATGGGGGCAACATTCCTTTGGCCGTGTCACCGACGGCATCTGTCCCCATGGGAAAAACGGCGGGGGGTCAACTGTCGCTGAATGCCGAAGCGGTAAGACAGATTACCTCCCATGCAGATTTCCATACCATCGTGTATTTGTACGTTTCTGCATCACCGGTATGGCGTGCAACTGCCTCTGGTCCTCATCTGCAATGCAGATCTGCACCTACATTCACGGGCTTGTCGGTCTTTCCTCCTCGTTTGTCAGAACTGGTTCTGAAAGTTTTTCATAACCTTGCTGACAGACAAGCACAACAAAACAAAAAACAAGAACAAACAAAAAACAAACAAAACAAAACGCCAGCAGACGCCAAGGACAATGTAAAACCCATCAGTGGAGGTTGGACTTTTGTTAGGCTTTAGTTTATCTTCAGAAAATGCTGCGATAACAAGCAAGCAAGCAAACAAACAAAACGCAAACAAAACAGAAGACTTATGACGAAAACACAAACAAATAAACGGTAAACCGGTCAAACGAAAAAAAAGCCCATCACTGCCTTGGGGGACTGCGTTACCATCAACACACATTCAAAACCCATCACAACTTGCATGTTTATCGTTCTTACCGGCGGAAATCTTATTCCTTTTCTTATCATTCCATGCTCCTATCTCCCGTCCGAGAGTTAATCAGTAAGGTCCTAAAGGAAAAGAACAAAGGAGAGACCAGACAAACTTTAAGCATTTCTGAATATACGTGTGTGAGCCAAGATGGCCCCACCCATTTTACTACTGGAAAGGTTATTTATCAGTTTTTCTAATGAGAAGTGTGAACGTGGTCACCAATCACACATCGTTCAGAAATGAAACAATCACTACTACGTGCCCTGTGTACCATGCAATGGGGTCTATGGGCAGTTTTTCAACCTCATTCAGAAAAGGTGAAAATATTGATGGAAGCCCATCGACACAAATACTGATAGATAGCAATTGTTAGCGTACTAGCCGACCATTATGGTCATGGACTTGTCATCGGGGTGGGAGAGCTGGGATAGGGGGTTAGGGAGGGTAGAGGGGGGGGGGGGACACCAGTGGGGCAAAGTGACGGACCAACTGAAAACCAAGGACAGAGACGAACGGATTGCACCAACCCACACCGGCATTGCAGAACACACAACACACACACACACACACACATCGACACACAACACACACACACATCACACACACACACACACACACACACACACACACACCTACTTATAATATAACTGGGATAATTTTAAAAGTATCAGTTTGATAATGGAATAAATGTGTTGGGTGTGGCTGTGTGTGTGTGTGTTGTAGTGTGTGTGTGGTGTTGTGAGAGATGGAGAGAGAGAGAGACAGCGGGGAGAGAGGAGAGAGAGAGAGCTATATTAGTCACATAGCTAAGCACCAGCACACAAACGCGCGCGCGCGCGAGACACACAAACTACACTTATATTATATTTTATTATAATTTTTATTTATATTATTTTAATTTTATTTATTTTTATTATTTATATTATTTTATTATTATATATTATTTTTATTTTTTTTTATATATTTTTATTATATATTTTTTTTTTATTATTATTATTTTATTTATTTATATTTTTTTTTAATTTATTATTAATATATTTTATTATATATTTTTTTATTTTATATATATTTATTATATTTTATATATTTTTATTTTTTTATTAATTTATTTTTTTATTATATTTTATTTTTTTATTATTTTTTATATTATTTATTTTATATTTTTTATATTTATATATTATTTTTTTATTATATTATATATAATTTTATTTATAATATTTTTTTTTTTTTTATTTTATATTTTTTAATTTTTATATTTATATTTTTTATTTTATAATATTATTTTTTATTATTTATTTATTTTTATTATATTTTTATTTTTTTATTATATTTATATTATTTATTTATTTTATTATTATTTATATATTATTTTATTTTTTTATTTTTATTATATTTTTATTTATTTATTTATATATTTATTTTATTATTATTTTATTATTTTTTTATTATATTTTTTTTTATATATATTATATTAAATATATTTATTTTATTATTTTTATTTATTTATTATATTATTTTTTATATATTATTTTTTATTATTATATTTTATTTATATTTTTTTTTTTTTTTATATATTTTTATATTTTATATTTTTTTTTATTTATTTATATTTTTTTATTTTTATTTTTTTTTTTATTATATATTTTTTTATTATTATTTTTTTTTTTTTTTATTTTTTATATTTTTTATTATTTTATTATTATTTTTTTTTTATTAATATTTATTATTTATTTTTTTTTATATATATTTTTTTTATTTTATTATTATTTTATTTTATTATATATATTATTTTATATATTTTTATTATTTATATTATTATATTATATATTTTTTTATTTATTTTTTTATTTTTTTATTTTTTTATTTTTTTTTATTTATTATATTTTTATTATATATATATTATTTTTATTATTTTTATATTTTTTTTTTATTTTATATTTTTTTATATATTTTTTTATTTTTTTTTTATATATATTTATATATTTAATATTATTATTATTTTTATATATTTTATTTTTTATATATATATTATTATATTTATATTATTTTTTTTTTTATTATTTTTTTATATATTTTTATATATTTTATATATTATATTATTTTATTATTTTTTTTTTTTATATTATATATATATATTTTATTATATTATTTTTTTTTTTTATTATTATTTTTATTTTTATATTTATTTTTTTTTATTATTTTTTTTTTTTTTTTATTTATATTTTATTATTTATATATATTTTTTTATATATATTATATTTATATATTATTTTTATTTTATTTTTTTTTTTTTTATTATTATTTTTATTATATATTTTTATATATTATTTATATATTATTTATTATATTTTTATTTTATTTTATTTTTATTATATATTTTATTTTATTTTTTTATTATATTTTATATTTTATTTATTTTTATTATATATTTTATTATTATTTTATTTTATTTTATTTTTATTTATTATTTTTTTTTTTTATAATTATATTTTTATTATTTTTTTTATATATATATTATTATTTATTATTTATTTTTATATTATTTTTTTTTATTTATTTATTATATTATTTTTATTATTTTTTTTTTATATTATTTTTTATTTATTTTATATTTATATATTTATTTTTTTATTTTTATATATTATATATTTTATTTTATTTTATTTTTATTATTTATTTTTTTATTATTTTTTTATTTATTTTTATTTATATATTTTTATTTTTTTATTTTTTTTTATATTATTTATATATTATTATTTTTTATTTATATATTATATTTTTTTATTTTTTTTTTATTTTTATATTATTTTTTTATTTTTTTTTTTTTATTTATATATTATATATTATTTATTATTATATTTT
>JADBJO010015666.1:40000-43044 GCA_016801955.1 Conus betulinus
CGTGTGTGCAAGATATTATGAGTGCGTTCACACACGGAACCTCGGTTTAGGTCTCATTCGAAGGACTGTATGGGAGAACCATCGAGCAGTGCAGGGCGCTGCTCTACTGTCGTGTTACTTCGCTGATGTTATTGGTTCCTGCTCGGATCCAGCACACACTGCGGGCCACCACCATCAAAGTAAAACCTCCTGTTCACACCACAACTGCATGAGCCACGAACACCAACGTTTGTTATATTGCGATGTAACATCCACATCTATTTACGCTGGACATGACAGACAGGGATGGGCTAACCCATCCCGGTAGATGTCCCCACCAGAACGGAAAACCCATCAAGGAAAATGGCTGATTTGATGATGACGGGCGCCGACCTGCTTTCGACCTGCCACGTTATTTTGACTGTCAGCTCCGAGCTCTGACCAGTTGAACCAAAGCAGAGGCAAGCAACAGCAGCTTAGGGATGTTATTTGGTTCCAAGGGTCGTCCCTGCGAATCAGTAGGGGTCAGAGAGTTAAAGGGGCACCAGGTGCTGCTGGAAGTCACAGGGTGTTTCCGGTCTGACTGTCATTGTCATGAGGGGGCAAGGCCAAGGTTTGCACAAACACACCCTATCCTGTATCCGGTTCTTTTCTCCTTGTGTGTTTGTCAACGCGCGGTGTTCTGAATGGGGTAGGGCTTGAAGGGTACATAATCGATATCTATCTCTGTCTGTCTGTCTGTCTGTCCATCTATGATCTATTTACTGGCGAGTGCGTGCGCGCGTGCGCGTGTGGTGTGTGTGTACAATACATACATACAGACTTACAAGACAGACAGACAGACAGACGAGAGGGGGGTGGGGGGGGGGGGGGGGCGGGCGGGGGAAGGGGGTTCACCACAAGTAGGTGTGCGGTGTGGGACCCGAGAGATCCGGGAAATACTCCCCTAAGTGGTGTGGGTTGTGTGTTGTGTGTGGTGTGTGTGTGTGTGTGTGTGTGTGTGTGTGTGTGTGTGGTGCGTGCGTGAGTCGTGCGTGCGTGCGTGCGTGCGTGCCAGTGTTGTGTTTGCGTGCGTGCGTGCATGAGAGAGAGTTTGTCCGTGTGTGTGCGTGTGTGCATGCGTGTGTGTGCTGTGCGTGTTGTGTGTGTGTGGTGTTGTGTGGTGTGTGTGTGTTGTGTGGTGTGTGTGGTGTGTGTGTGTGTGTGTGTGGTGTGTGTGTGTGTGTGTGTGTGTTGGTTTGGTGTGTGCGTGTGGGTGTGTGTGTGTGTTTGTGTGTGTGTGTGTGTGTGTGTGGTGTGTGTGTGTGTGTGTGTGTGTGTGGCGTGTGTGCATGCGTTGTGTGTGTGTGGGTGTGTGTGGTGGTGTGTGTGTCCCAACCCACCAGACACCGACCACTGTAAGGGGGACGACGCGAACCTCCGAACCCTCACATAAGATTTTCAGCATTGTGGCCCATAATGGTCCCACATTCCGTGGTCCTTCGTAGTAGTCGTCTGTCTGATACAACGGATTAATTTCCAGGGTGGAGGAGGGATGGGTATGTGGACAGGCATTACAAGGTGCGAGTTTTAGGGGGGCTGTGTCGTCTCTGTATGATACAAGGCATTACCAGGTGGGGTCAGGGTGGAGGTGGGCGCGTTCTTGAGTATGATCCCACGGACACATAACAGGTGGGTGGAGGGGGTGAGGGGGTGTTGTCTGTCTGATTACCACGGCATTACCAGGGTGGGTTGGAGGGGGGGCCTCGTCGTCTGAGTAAAAGGATACACGGCATTACATTACAGGTGGTTTTAGGGGGCTGTCGTCTGTATGATACACGGCATTACAGGTAGGTGGGTGGGAGTGGGCTTGTCGTCTTTATGATACACGGCATTACCAGGTGGTTAGGGGGGGCTGTCGTCTGTCTGATACACGGCAATTTAAAAGGTGGGTTTAGGCGGGGTGTAGCTCTGTATGAGTACACGGGCATAAAGGGGGGGTTTAGGGGCTGTTCTGTCGTGATACTACGCATTTACCAGCAGGCTGGTGTGGAGGGGGCTGTCGTCTTGTATGATACTAAACGCGTCATTACCTAGGATGTGTGGTTTTAGGCCGGGGCCTGTAGTATGGATGATACACGGCCTTACAGTGGTTTAGGGGGCTGGTTGTATGTCTGAATACACGGGCATTATACCCAGCTGTGGTTTAGGGGGTCGTTTTCGTTTGTATGATTACACGGAAATAGCCAGTTGGTTAGGGGGCCTGTTGTCTGTATGCTAACACGGCAATCCACCTATGGTGTGTTTTGGGGGGCTGTAGTATGTCTAGAGGATTCACAGGCAGATACTCAGGGTGGGGGAGGGGGGTGGAGGAGGGCTATGGTCGTCGTAGTCTGCATACACGGCATTGAACCAGGGTGGTGGAGCGACGGAGGGGGCTGTCGTCTGTCTGATACACGGGGCTATACCATGTGGGGGAGGGGTGGAGGGGGTGGGCGCCTTTTTAGCTGTGGTGGCGTTACCCATGGGAAAGGAAGAACACACCCTTATTTTGGAGGGTACCCCGAGTACAGAAACAAATACAATATGTGCATTACACAACATGCGCGCGAGCGCAGCACGCCTCACATACACTCGCCATAAATATATGAACACATAGAATTACAAACACAGGTACACGCACGCACAATGTACCGTGCATGCAAACACACACACACACACACCACAAACACAAAACACACACACACAAAAAACACACACAAACCACACACACATAGAACACCACACACACACACACACACAACACACACAAACACACACCACACAAACACCCACTCGTACACACTCGTACACACACACATACACTGCGCAGTGCGCGCCGAACGGCAAACAAAGAGACGCAAATATACACCCCGACCCACCCCCCTAAACAAACATACAAAACGCCGCGCGCGTACAGAGACCCCAGGTCACGGCATACATGAGCGGGGACAAGAACACAAAAGCAGGCAACACACGCTCAACACGGTAAACACTGGGAGGGGAGATCGCCGACGCTCTGCCACTACAGCACGAGGAAACCTAGC
>JADBJO010015667.1:0-7500 GCA_016801955.1 Conus betulinus
TAAAAAAGAAAAACGACTGTGATTTGGAAAAATCGTACGTCTTTCGCAAGCAATAATTGATGTTACAAAGACCTCTCTAGGTAACATGTAACCAGAAACATCATTAGGAAGAGGGTTCGAATGTCGTCCTTCCTAGATGCATACAGTGTGTAAATTGTGAGGATCTGGTAAAACGAGCTGCATTGTAAAAACTCATGTACGCTTTTTGTGCAAAAAATATCTTGTCAATAATTTGTCAAGGCAACTGGGTAAAGCTACGTATTTGTATTTTTTGAAAATCCTGCTTAATACCAGAATCTTTGTAGACAGGTACAATTTATCCAACAATCTACTCCTAGAGTATAATTTGGTGGTTAATTTGATAGGGTATAAACTCGTAATTAATCTGACAGTCCATTCCTAGGATATCTAACCCATAATCAAAACGTTTTTGAAGTGCTTGTGACATGCATCCATGGATATACGATTGCAATTCTTTAAAAAGTCATTTCAAACAGTTTTACTATTTTTCATTTGTTAAATTCGATGAAATGAGTTGAAATTGAGGCTTTCAGGAAATAAATATTATTTTAGAGATATATCTAATATTCAAACGCTGGTTTTGCATCATCATCAACAGTATATAATAATAAATGATAAAACATATCATTCAAAACTGTTTGGCAGTTCTAGTCAGTTTTTTAATGTACAGTTTTCCAGTATTCCTCTGAGTCTGCTTTTCTTTATCTTCCATTTTTGTTTTCTAATTTAGACGATACTGCACTCTCTCTCTCTTTTTTTTTTAAAAAATAATTTCTTTCAGCCTATCACAAAGTCTTCATGTTTTCTTTATTATGTATTTTCAGTTATTCATCGTTTTTACCCTACGATTATGCAAAATTAAATCATCTTTCATTGTCTCTGCGTTTTGGACAAGATAGTGGTCTGAATGATTTTTTTTCTTTCGTTTGGGATGTAAATGTAAATTCGATCTAGATCCACATTTAAGAGGAACGTTGATCCAATGCCCTAAAAACAGAGATCCAGAACTTTGTCAGGCTGAAATCATTGCGTTGTTGTTGTTGCATGTTAGAATTTGTTATACTCTTCTTGGCTGGTTAGTGTAGATTTGAAGACCAGCTCTTTTTTTTATTTGCGCCCTGTCAAAGCTGTCACGGGTAGAGAACATGACTGGTTGGTCTCTTCTTTGGGACATGACTTGGGATGAGGCTTGATCTACGGTTGGAAAGTTGAAGTTGTGTTGTTCGTTTCAACCCTGTCATTCTTTCACGAATGTAGTAGAAAGACAGGGCATACGTAATGTTTTACAAAGGAAGTAACCTTTTTGTACCCATAGATTTATTGGAAGCACGGTAATTTTCCACAGTGTTGCTAAAACTGAGGCTTTGGTTGTTTGCATCCTACCCAGATCGCACTGTGATTCGTGGCAGCGGATTGATCTTTTACAAAAAAACATTGATTTGCAGAGCTGGTGAGTCAGGGTGGAGATGGTCTTCTTCCGCTGATAATCTTTCAATTACACGTATATCCAGAGAATTTCCTCTCTTCTGTCCTTTGAAGTTATACAGGATATTGACACTGGCTGCTGTTCTGGATGGTGAGCAGTACGGTTTGAGTTTCCATCCATGACAGCGAGAGCATTGATGTAGGCTGTTGTTCTGAGAAGAGCAGGCAGTAGGTTTGACTTCCAGTTCATGACAACTGGAGCATTGATGCAGGCCACTGGTCTGGATAGTGAGTAGTATAGTCAGGCTTTCCGTCCTTGAAGCTGGAGTACCAATGCAGTCTGTTCTTTTAATGATGAGCATTATGCTCTGATTTTCCATCCATGACAGCAGGAACACTGATGTAGGCTGTTGTTTCTGAGAAGAGCAGGCAGTAGGTTTGACTTTGAGTCCATGACAACTGGAGCATTGATGCAGGCCACTGGTCTGGATAGTGAGTAGTACAGTCAGGCTTTCCGTCCTTGAAGCTGGAGTACCGATGCAGTCTGTTGTTTTTAATGATGAGCATTATGCTCTGATTTTCCATCCATGATAGCAGGAGCGCTGATGCTGATTGTTGCACTGGAAGGTGAGCAGTAAATTTGATGTGTATGGATGGCAGCTGGAAAGATGATGTCCTCTGCTTCTCCATAGTGCGAACAGTATTGTGGCTGCTCTCCTTTGGGAGGAATTCTTCACACCAGAGAACTTAATTAAATAGTGATTCTTAATGAGTGTGTGAGGAATATAAGAGAGTGTGATCCAAACTGAAACGAAGAGATTTAGTTACCCTGAGGCTTTCTTCCTCTGTAATTGTTGCGATTTATTAGCCCGTTATTCTATAGCAAGTTAGAGTTGTTGTGGTATTTGTGAATTGCAGTACGCTGAGTAATATTTTGTGTAATTATGTATTTGCTGACATTGCTGAATGGGTCTAGGAATAATGAAACCAAACTTTTGACATTCAACATTATGGTTGTTTACAGAGCTATGTGGAAAATATTTTGCTAGAGCAAGATGTCAATACTCATCCAAAGGTAAAATGCCTACTTCCATATATGTACCCATAGTTGATGCATGAAAGTGTACATCTAGAGCAAGTCTGAAAGCCTTACAATCTGAAGTTTGCATTTTAAAGAAAGAAACATTCTGGAACACTTAAAAGCACCTCTTGGCCATACGTCAGCTTGGAACGTACAAGACAAAGTGAAAGTTGTTTTAATGCCTTAACATGTTGACTCCAATGTTGTTTGCTTATTGTTTTTAAAGAATTGAAACTTTTTTTCTGGTATTCGTAAATAGATATTCAATATGATAATTCCACGTCAATTTTGATGTAAGGAATATGCCCCCAAATTTTATGACATGTTTGCATTTTAGAACTTCGTCATTAATTTGTAAGGTTGAGAGTAAGGGTGGATCTGCCCCATTATTAAAAACAATAACATTAGTCTTCTCAGTGGATACAGATTACCCATTCACAGTAAGGCAGTTGGTGAACTTTATCAAGTTCAAACCGATATATTTTTCTATTGAAATTAAACTCTTTTAGACGTGTTCTTTTTTATGTTTACTTTCATCTACATGCAGATGTCATCAACATATTACACAAGGACAGCATTGCTTGATAAACATTTTGGTAAATCATAAAGCATAATGGTAAGTAAATCAGGAGCAATGATCGAACTCTGTGGGACGCCCGTTCTTGGAAATCTTAATGTAGAGTAAGAATTTCAAACTTCAATCGGTATGTTTCTTTCTGTCTGGAAATTCTAAACATAATAGTTAATATTTCCCGACAATCCGATAGACTTTACTTTATATAGCAATCTAACATGCCACACATGATCGCATGCTTTTTATGTCGAAAAAAGTGGCTAATATATTTTTTCTGTGGACAAGTTGATGTTTTTATTTGAGTAGTGAGTTCAACAAAATGGTCAATAGCTGATCTGTCATTTCTAAAGCCTGATTGATTTATTACAATTATTCTATTTTTGTCACAGCTGTGTATAAATCTGAGTTTTTCCATTAGTTTTTTCAGTGTGAGAGGATAATGCAAATGGTCTGTAATCATTTTCATCATCTTCGACTTTCCCCGTTTGATATTGGAACAACAATAAAATGTTTCAATATTCGTGGAATGATGCCCTGGACCTAACATTTCTCAAATAAATTGAGCAACAACAGCTTTACCCATTCTGTTTATGTTTCAGTAAAGTCGTCAGAAATCGCGTCCATACCAACTGAAGTTTTCTTGGTACCAAGAGACGAAATACTCTCTTTAAACTCTTGCAAAGTCAAGAGGCGCATTCACTCCAAGGATCTTTATGTATGTTCTTTGTTGTCTCATATTCTCGAAAAGTTTGATATTTTTTTTCTGACAGATTGTGTACATTCCTCGTGCAACAAACATATCTACAAATGATTCAGCCTTTTCTGAATTATTCGGAAGTTCGTTGCCATTAGCTTTTATTGAACTGTGTGGTAGTTTTATTCTATTTTTTCATATAATTGAATTTGACCACACTGTTTGAAGGTCTTTGTGCCTGTAAACTTCATTTGTACATAATGTGGACGAGAACTGTCGCTTGGCCTGAGCTATTGTTTTATTACAAAGAGAGTTTGCTTTGTTCTTTGACAGATGATTTTATGGTCTTCTGTCTTTCAAATAGATTCTATATTTTTCAGGTTTATGTCTACAGCTGTTTGACAGTCTGATTTCCACCAACCAAATATCTCCTGAATCCGACTTTACCGATTGATATCTAGGAATAGAAACATAAGCAGCCTGCAAAACAGCTTCTGTGAATCTTGAATGAAAGTATCAATATTCTCATCTTTTATATCGTCTGTATTTTGTGCTTTTAATATTTTTGTACATATTTTTCCCAGTTGAATTTGGGATACCATCTTTTCTTTTGATCATGCCGCGCTGATTACTCATTGAGAGTAACAGTAATTGGTAGATGATCACCACCTAGAGTATTAGTGTGCGTTACCCAGGTACATTTAGGAACAAGACTGGTGAAATAAAAGATAAATCAATTGCTGTGGCCCTGTGTTTTGGTATATCAGGAATTCTCGTTACACATCCGTCATTTAGTAGATGAAAGGCAAGAATCGACTATATTTTCAATGAATCGGTTGCTAATAATTGTCACACAGTCCTTTTCCCAAAATGGAGAATGAGCATTAAAATCGCCACATATTAGCCATTTCTATTTTGAATATTGAATGTTTATCCGATCTGTATTCTTTTCGCTAGGCCCTCTAGGCAAGTACACAGACACGATGTTTAAATAAAATGATCACTGACTTTCAGACTCGCTGCACAAGAATGTACATCAGGTATGTTACTTGGTACTACAGAAGCGCAAAAGCTATACTCTAATTTTTTATGAATATGTATGGCAGTCTTACTCTTTTCTGAATGATGTGCAATCTCTCGTGCACAGGAGGATAGTAATAATGTCGAGTTTGTGTACACTTTGTCGGTTTACATTCAAAGATTGTAAAACAAGTATCTGATAGTTAGCTGAAGCAAGGTGATAATAAGGTAGTGCGAATTTGTTTCACTACATGATTTTTTGAAGGACATGGGATTGTCATGTTCGATTTCATGTGTGTGTGTGTGTGTGTGTGTGTGTGTGTGTGTGTGTGTGTGTGTGTGTGTGTGTGTGTGTGTGTTTCATTTAACGTCTATCCACTATTCGTGATATTAGACGAAAGAAAAAAAAAAGTGAATGTGTATGGAAGTAATTGCGAACGTGCACATAATGTGTGCATGTGTATATGTATGGGTGCGAGTGCAATGCGTGTGTGTGTGTGTGTGTGTGTGTGTGTGTGTGTGTGTGTGTGTGTGTGTGTGTGTGTGTGTGTGTGTGTGATAGTGGTGGATGTGTGTGTGAATATCTTTACATAAGTCATAAGTGAAGATAAACATAAAACAAAATACTTAAAACCAGCAACTAACTAATCAATTAAAGTCAAACCCATGAAAATAGTTAAAAAAATATCCTTTGCTTCCCCCGACCTCCCCCCATCCCCACCATGTATTATTATCCCCCCCCCCCTTCTTTCTCCTCCCCCGCAAATAAAGTTAATAAAAATGTTATAAGTATTTTCCAATAGGGGTGCGTTCTAAATGTACAAAGAATTCATACGTTAAAGCTGGTGCCTCAAAAATAGCCTGCACAGTATTTTGCTTCAATACTTGAATGTTTTTTTTCATATCACTGCATAAAACAATATGATCTGGAGTAATTTTGTTTCCACATAAGCAAACTACGTTTTTTACATATTTTGTTTTAAATGCATTAAGTTTCCACCTGTACATTAATGAGAGTAATTTTTTTTATTACAGTTAAAATTCTCTTTGATTCTTTTAATATCAAACTGTTCTTTATTGACGTAATCTACCATACTATATTCGAAAGCTTTCCAGATATGTGACTTCACTAAGTTACACTCTTCATGTACTGATAAGGGAAAATCAAACAGTTCTGAATCAAAACTATTTTTGGCTCCACGTTTAGCTGCCCTGTCTACTTTTTCATTATAATGAAAAAGAACAATGTGAAGGAATCCAACAAAAAGCTACTTGGGTTCCTCTTGCAATTAGCATGTGTATCATGCAGCTTATCTCTATGATCATTTCAGGTCTTGTGTGCAATTGAAAAACTGTTAATGCCTGAAGAACTGATTTAGAATCAACACAGAACAGAATTTGAAATATTGTTTTTGAAAGTTTAAAAGGTAATTTAAAGCCAGGAGTATTGCTGTTAATTCTGCTGTAAATATCGATTTATTAATTCCGATATAAAATGATTTCTCTACTCTTAAGTCTGGTATTAAGAATGCACAACCTGTTTGTTTACCAATGCACGAACCGTCTGTGTATATTTTCAAATAATTTGAATAGTTGTTTTCAACATGACATTTGATATAGCTTGATAACAGATTTATGTTTTTCATCTTTTTTTTATGGGTATGATCAATATCAAAATGTGCTTTATTCAGCTCCCAAGGTGGTATAGGAGAAAATAACGGTCTAATGGATAGTGCATTGTTATCGATTGAAACTCCAGAATCGGTAATACTTTTTGATGTGTAAGTTGCCAGTGTTTTTTGAGAGAAGCTATAGATTTAGCTCTTTTAGGAAGATCAATATCTGACCTCATTTTTATTTCAGATGTAATGTGCGTTTTATTACTTGTACTCTTGATAACAAATTTACAACACGCTAACTCTCTGTATTCATCTAAGGGAAGCATCTGCGCTTCGTAATACGTACGAGAAGATGATGCATGCACCGGAAGGCCAAGTGCTAATTTCAATGCCTTGCATTCAATACTTTCAAGCTTTTTCAATAGGTATTTAGGAGCGCTAAAGATTACCTCTTGGGCATATGTTATTTTCGACCTCATTAAAGATTTACACAGAGTTATTAATGTAGATGAATTCTGTCCCCATTTTTCTTTAGAAATAATTTTAAGGAAATTTAATGTTTTCCTCGCCTTTGTTAATAAGTATTCAATACGAGTGTTCCATGATAGTTTAGTTGTAAAATGGACTCCTAGGAATTTAATTTCTGTTACGTATTTAAGAGGAGTTTCGCCCAATGTAAAAACAGGCAGTTTATCTGGATTATTACCACTATTGAAAAGAATTATATATTTGTTTTTTCAATAGACAAGTTTAATCCATTTAACTTCATGTATTCTGCCATCCTATTTAATTCGTCTTGATATATCTTTTTGATGAAATTTATATCACACGCTGTGGAGTTTTCTTTTTAAGAGCTACTTCCATCCACATGCATATGTCGTCTGCATATTGAGCGAGGACTACCTTTTTAGATAACTTATTTGGCAAATCATGCAATAGCAATGAAAAAAGAAGCGGAGCTAACACTGACCCTTGAGGGGATTCCCATCGACAAAGTTCTACTGGTGGAATATGTTTTTTCCTACTCTCTCTTGTTTGTATTACCCTATCTTTCAGAAAGCATTTA
>JADBJO010015667.1:12500-43034 GCA_016801955.1 Conus betulinus
GTCTTGCGTTGCTTGTTGCTGCTTTCAAGATGACTTCCATTGCCAACACGAACAGTATTGGGGAAATGGCACAGCCCATTGCAATGCCCACTTCCAAGTTGATCCAATCTGTTGTGTACTCCTTGGTAGAGAGAACCGCATTGAGAAGCCATTGAAGTACTTCTTGAGCATGTCGCGGATGTTCTTTGGCACATGGTACATCTAAGAGCCAACTGTATCATCTCATGGGTACAGATCCATATGCGTTTGCCAGGTCGAGCCACACTACGTCCAGGTCTCTCTCTTTTCTGTTTTTGCTCTTTGGATTGCGTCCCAGATCATTGTGGCGTGTTCTACACAGCCAGCCACGCCTGGAATGCCACCTTTCTGGACTGACACATCCAAGTACTTGTTTTCCATGAGGTACTTGGTCAGCCTTGCTGCCATGACAGAGAAGAAGATTTTCCCTTCGACGTTCAGTAGTGATATTGGCCTGAACTGGCTGATGTCACTTGTTTTGCTCTTTGGGGATGTACACACCATCTGCCGTCATCCACTGGCCGCTGATCTTCTGATTTTCTCCAAGCTGATCGCAGCAGCCTGTGGAGCCACTCCAGCACCTTGGGACATTTCTTGTACAGCTGGTAAGGTATTCCGTTTGGCCCTGGTGATGATTTGGCTCTGGCTTTGTCGACCACCTTCTTGATTTCCGCCAACGTTGGAGGCTTGTCATTGAACTGTTCCTCAGGGTTGGTTGGCCACACCAGACCTTGAATGTCGAGTGGTGCTTTGCTCTGTGAGTCAGAGTATGTTTTTCTCAGATGCTGCTCAAGAACTCCTTTGTCCACACTTAGGGTCCCAGATTTTGGCTGCTCGAACAGAGTTCTGGCAAACTGGAAGGGGTCTCTGAAGAAACGCTCTTGTGTCTTCTTCTTTTTTGCTTTTCCTCTTCCTCGCAGATTCCGCTTTGCTGAGGGCGCTGTGTTTTGCTTTCAGGTCTTCCCAGAGTTTTTCCAAGCCTTGTTTTTCAGCTGGCAGAGCAGTCTTCATTTGCTTCTTGAGGTTTTTCTTTTGGACCCTGATCTTGTCCATCTCTTCTTGGCGTCTGGATTTCTTTGGAGGTGTTTTTCTTTGGGTAGTTTTGCTCCATAGGCGTCTCTACATGTGGCATACACAATGTCCCCATATGTGGCTAGTTTTGTGTTCCAGGGTGCTTTTCCCTATCAGTGCATCGAGTCTTTGGACGATTTTTGCATCCAGTTTCTCCCAATCTTCAGTCTCGTTTGCTCGTGGCAGGTTTGAGTTTTCAGGCGCCTGGCATCGAGGGCCTGTGCAAATTCCTCATCCGAACCAAGCGTGGTGGATGTCCTTGGCACTGTGGTTTAAATCCTGGCCTTGGTCTTCCGACGTCTTATCTGCTGATGCAGTGCGCTGCTGCTCATTCAGATGAGTCTTCACACATCCCATCTTTGTTCTGTGGATCTTCATGCCACGGGTGGTAGCGAAACGCTTTCCACAGACACATGGATATTCCATTTGGTCCATGTTCGTAGTCCGTTTGGGATTTGCAGTCGTGATTGGTTGAGCACCGATGGATTCATCATTCTCTCCCCCTTTCGGTGAATCCTGGGAGCATCTCTTTCCTTTTTTTTTTTTAGTAGCCACATGTTGAAGGCAAAGTGGGGAGCCAGCCCACAGAGCCCTTGGTTCTGGTCTTTCCCAGTGTCCTCCGGTCTTTCCCGGACGTCCTCCGGCCTATTCCCGGAAGTCAATGGTTTACCCATGCATCAGTAGAAAGAAACTCGTGGAGAGCGTGGCAGCAGAGAGTCCTCAGAAGAGAAGCCCCCTTCAAGCGAGTGTTTCGGCCCTTATCTCCTGACACTCTAGGGGGGTTGGGCCACACCCGTTCATGACTCCGGATGTCCCTCTGCTGCCCCTTTTTTTTTTTTTTTTTTTTCCCATCTTGGGATGCCATGACTGGGATTCGAACCCATGCCCTTCTGGACATGCTCATTTTCCACTTAATGACTCGCGCACTAACCACTGAGCCACAGGGACACCTGATATTTGTAGGAAAGTTAAGCCTTATGAAGTTCACTTTTGTTCCTCCTTGACCAGATCCAACTTGAACACCTCTCTGCCGCTTCTGCCATTGCTTTCAGGGCTTTGGTTTTTTCCCTCCCTGCAACTGAGAGCTGTTTCATGAGGCTGTATGCAGACGTTCCCACAAACCCCCCTCCATTCTGTTCTCATATGGCACCGTGAGCTCGATCATGATCAGCTGCTTGGTTGACTGAGAGTGTAATACTATGTCTGGTCTCATGCCACTCTTGCTGATAATCTCTGGGTGACTATTCCATTCTGGGAGGTCTGCTGTGCACTCCAGTCATCTGCCCCGTCTAGCAGACTCTGCCTGTATGTTCCGAGTGGCACTATAAGGCTATATAACACCAGCAGTGAGTGACACTAAACCATCCTGAAGAGAGCAAGCGCTCGAAACAATATTGTAGTTTTAAAACTTCCTTTTAATACCGTCGCGGACTCCTGGCTGGGAGGTTGTGGGTTCGACTCCCATCAGAGTCATGTGGAAATTTTCTGTTCCAACCGGCTACTACTCAGAGTTGAGTTTGCTACGGGCTCATTTGGGAAGACTGGGACCACATAGTCGAGTTTCATCCTCTTACTGGATGCGTTGCTGAGAGTGTTGCTCAAATTCCTGAGCAACACTGCAAGTGTCTGTATCTCTCGGGCCTGGTTGACGCCAGGATATTATGAAAGTAAGTGTAGAGTACAGCCGTGTCATGCAGTCTCAGACCGGAATGAAAATCCGCAGCATCATCTTCATCATCCTCTTTTTTCATCGATCAAATAAAAAATAAGTCTCAAATTCTGTGGCCCTTCATGCCCTGCTCTTATGGTGATTTCAGTTTCGATGTCCTCTCCACGTCTGCGGCCTTTTTTTTGGTAATAGTAATAACAATGATAACAATTACAATAAAAAAGAGGTAAATAAGTAAAAGAAAAGAGAAGAAAAGATTACATAAACATTATTAGTAAGACAATGAATGAACAAACAGACATACTACAACTGTTTACCTCCCTCCCCTTCACCAGAGGAGTGAGACAGTATTAAAGCAGATAGAGATGTTTACAAACACTGTGATAATGCATTGTAAATCTTACCTTGTTGCAAAAATGACAGTAAATGGGGTGCTATTCATGATATCAATATCAAATAAAGTAACATGTCATGTATGTTACGTAAAAACATAGCTCAGATGCTGAATTAACTTTTTTCTTTATGCCACACAATTTGAATGTAATCAATCTTGCCCGAAGTATCAACTGAAAGGAAAACAAACTAACCAAAAAAGAAAGAAAAAAAGTCTAAATAGGTCAAACTTTTCCATCCAGGTGGAGGCCTGTCATTATCCAGTTCTGCAAAAACAGAACTCTACGTTCCCTCCTCATTATCCATTCTCTTTATCAGGTAGCCGTATGTATGCGTGGTTGGACTGTGGTGGTGGTTCATGCAAATGAACACGGAGACGTAACGATACGTTCTGCAAGATTTTACTCAGCTCTCTCGAACCGTTTTTTGTTCGTAACAACCTCCAGGGAAACAACCCTGATGTATGGCAACCAACTCTTGGCAACCGAGAGTTGCGCATCTTACTGACACTCTTCAGCTATTTCTTTTCACATAGAGAGAGAGAGAGAGAGAGAGAGAGAGAGAGAGAGAGAGAGAGAGAGACAGAGAAAGAAAGAGAGAGAGAGAGAGACAGAAGAGAGAGAGAGAGAGAGAGAGAAAGAGAGAGAGAAAGAGTTTTAAACTCTGAGTTAAAATGCTCAGAAACAATGTGAAAACGGTCTGCCTCACTCAGTATGCAGGACGAGGCAAGCATCAGTTCAGTGTTGTTTTATTTAATTGTAGCTTGTTGTGAGTAATCCATGTTTTAAGGTTAGACATGCACAGACGCGTCCAAGGTATCAGTATATCAGCCTCTGAGACAATCGCAAAGTGGTAAAGCTGAGTACCATCAGCGAAATATGCAGCATGGAGTACAGCTGATGACTTCAAAGACAGGAATAGTATACAGCACAAGCAGAATGGACCCCAGAACAGAACCCTAAGCTACACCATGAGACAGAGAAGCCGGTCGAAAACAGTGTTAATGTACACAGATATTCCAGGAACAATTAGTCAGTTAGGAAGAAAGTAAAGACAGAGCTGAGCCAGAAATACCTAAAGAGTATTGTATATTTTATATCAAAGACAGCTGAATGGTCGAGTAGGCCCAAAACAGAGACCTTATTGTTGTCGAAGGATTTCACAAATCAGTTGTAATTTTCAACAGAGCTGTCTCGGTAACGATTTCCATGTGGCAGGCTGTTGGGTACTTAAAGGTTTAGCATAGGAGACGTTGCTGAGTTAGCTTCTTGGGCCCTTCTCCGTGCTTGTGATTAAAAGTAGTTGTCTGAACTGGGGTTATGTGATCCTGTTACTTTTAATTTGTTCATACACAATTCACACACACGCACACACACACACACACACACACACACACACACACACACACACACACACACACACACACACACACACACACACACACACACACACATACACACACACACACACACACACACACACACACACACACACACACACACACACACAGGTAGACTGTTCAAGACTGATTCCATATTTCAGCATGCCCCTTAGACAGGCAAGGCCAGGGATTCAGACTTTAATCCTCTGGATATTACAGTTGCTCATGGGAACTGTACCTACAGACAGTGCCTCTTACAATACTGGGACCCAAAATGAGGACACATTCAGACATTTTTCAACGTTGTGTGGAAACAGAGTTTGGGATTTTCATTTCAGTGGCCCAGAGTGCAGTACCCTGTTCAGTTTTCACTAGATATCTAATGGAGTCTGCCACTGTGTCCACACCCACAGCTTCAGTTGTTTAGTTTTAGACTTTGCATGTAAACTTTGCATCCTGTTCTTCTGTGGTAACTACTTTCAAGCCTCTGCCACTTGACGGAAATAGCCATCAAACGGCATCATCACACTGCACTAGCAACCTCTGCATCAGCCAATTTTATGACAGGCCGCCATCCACTTTGTCCCGTTCTTTATTCTTCGTTCTTGTTCTATGGCGGTGATTTCTAAGCAGTAGGTAGCGGGACCACTTCTGTCCCGTAGGTTATTCTATCCTACATGCAGCTTACCTCTTTCACTTTACTGGGCCATGGCGCAGTAAATCACAATGCCAGCCACACTAGCACAGTCAGACACTTCCACTGGCCCAACATGGCCCCATCATCTAACTCTCTTTACCCCTGAATTTCTCCTCTTCTACATGGTCCCCCTGTCGGACTGCAAACACCTGACAAGGGATCGGCTCCCATTTGTTCCAATTTGCAGGATATTATGGATGATGAGAGCCATGACCCCTTTAAAACAGTCTAACACAGTGGTACCCTCACACCATCAGGAGGTCACAACAGGACCAAGAACCGTCTGAACGTGCTTTTCAAGTTTAGATGCACGTCATAGACCTGGTTTTAGCTGTGGATCACAGAAGTGTGCGTGCAAAATTCATCGTGTTCTTATACACTTCTGATGAGAAGTCTATTACAGGTGGGCCCATTTGTTTTAAGCTGTTTCACCCTTGAACAACACCGACTCATAATAGGACGCTCGTTTTGTTACCTTCCAGCAACAGATTGGTGCTACCACGCACACATTGTGCTTATTCCTGACCGAACGGAATGAGATGACAGTGATTATTCATCATACTTAGCAGGATGGTTCCAATACCTGAAAAAGTGACTGACAGAGGAAAACCCTTGGGCCACGTCCCACTCATCCCTCTGTATCTGTCTGTCTGTGTCTCACTCAATCTCTCTCTCCCGCTCTCTCTCTCCCTCCCCCTCCCTCTCCTCTCTCTCTCCCTCCCCCCCTCTCTCTCTTCCCCCTCCCCCTCTTTCTCCCTCCCCTCTCTCTACCCCCTGTCTCTCTCCCCTCTCTCTCCGCATCCCCCCCTCTCTCTGTGAATCTCTCTCTCTCTCTCTCTCTCTCTCTCTCTCTCTCTCTCTCTCTCTCTCTCTCTCTCTCTCTCTCTCTCTCTGTGTGTGTGTGTGTGTGTGTGTGTGTGTGTGTGTGTGTGTGTGTGTTTGTGTGTTTGTCTGACTGTGAGTCCCTCTGTATCTGTCTGTCTGTGTCTCATTCAATCTCTCCTCCCCTCTCTCTCTCTCCCTCCCCCCCTCTCTCTCCCTCTCTCTTCCCCCTCCCCCTCTTTCTCCCTCCCCCTCCCTCTCTCTCTACCCCCTGTCTCTCTCCCCTGTCTCTCTCTCCGCATCCCTTTCTCTCTCTGTGAATCTCTCTCTCTCTCTCTCTCTCTCTCTCTCTCTCTCTCTCTCTCTGTGTGTGTGTGTGTGTGTGTGTGTGTGTGTGTGTGTGTGTGTGTTGTGTGTGTGTGTGTCTGTGTGTGTGTGTCTGTGTGTGTGTCCATCTGTCAGTCTGTCTGTCTGCCTGTCTGTCTGTCTGTCTGTCTGACTCACTCACTCACTGTGTGTGTGTGTGTGTGTGTGTGTGTGTGTGTGTGTGTGTGTGTTTTAGCCTGGTATTGGGTAAGAAAGGTGTGTGATTGTGAGCTGTTCTGGACCAAGTTTAACTTCCTGGGGAGGGGGGGGGGGGGGGGGTAGGGGGGTATTGTATGCCGGTGCTAGATTAACTCCCCAGGAGGGTGGGAGGAGTGGGGATGGGGATGGGGGCTGTTCTGGCGCAAGTCCAGGTTCACTCTTCATGGGGGCTGTTCTGGACCAGTCCCACAGTAATTCCACGGAACGGGGAGTGGTACTGTTCTGGGACAGGTCCTGTTTTTTACTCCCGAGGGGTGTTAGGTGAGGGGCAGTTTTCAGGCCAGTGACAGATTAACTCTCCATGAAGTGTAAGGGGATTGGGGGGTGGTGGTGGTGGTGGTGGTGGTGGTAGTGTTTTTGGGCAGGTCTAGTTTGTTATGGGCTATTGCCAGATTAACTCTCCAGGTTGGGCTGTTCTGGGCCAGGTGCACTTTTACTCTCCTGGGGGCTGTTTTGGGCTGGTGCCAGATTAACTCCCTAGGCCCTAAGAGTGGTGGAGAGGTGGGGGGTCTGTTTTGGTGCAGCTGAAGTTTAACTCCCCAGTGGGGCTGTTCTGAGCCAGTGCCAGATTAACTCACTAGGGGAGGGGGGAATAGGGTAGATGGGGGTTGCTGTTCTGGGCAGATGCATTTTAACTGTCTAGAAGGGGCTGATCTGTGCTGGTGCCAGATTAACTTTCCAGGAGGGGGACTGTTCTAGGCCAGGTTCAGTTGAACTCTCCAGGGGGGGCTATTCTGGGCCGTGCTAGATTAACTCCCCAGGAGGGGGGCTGTTCTGGGCCAGGTTCAGTTGAACTCTCCAAGGGGGGCTGTTCTGGGCCGGTGCTAGATTAACTCCCCAAGAGGAAAACTTTTCTGGACCGGGTTAAGTTAACACACCAGGAGGGCTGTTCTGGCACCATTTTGAGGCAGGTCCAGTTTAACTCGCTAGGAGGAGGCTGTTTAGGGCTAGTATCAGATATCAGATTAACTCCCCAGGTGGGGAGCTGTTTTGGGGCAGGTCCAGTTTAACTCGCTAGGAGGCTGTTTAGGGCTAGTATCAGATTAACTCCCCAGGTGGGGAGCTGTTTTGGGGGCTGTTCTGGGCTAGTGCCAGATTAATTTCCCAGGAAGAAGGCTGCTTTTGGCCAGTTTCAGTTTAACTGTCTAAGGGAGCTGTTTTGGGGTAGGTCAAGTTTAACTCCCTAGAGGGGCTGTTTTAGACCAGTGCCACATGAACTCCATGGGATAGGGGCTGTTTTGGGCCAGGTCCACTTTAACTCTCTAGGGGGCTGTTCTTGGCGAGGTCCAGTTTAACTCTCTAGGGGGCTGTTTTGGACCAGGGTCAGTTTAACTCTCCAGAGGGCTTTTCTGGGCCAGCGCCAGTTGAACTCCCTAGGAAGGGGCTGTTTTTGTTCAGGTCCAGTTTAACTCTTTGGGGAAGGGGGGGGGGGGATTTTGGGTCAGGTCCAGTTTAACTCCACGGTGGGGGTGGGGGGGCTGTTCTGGACCAGGTCCAGTTCAACCCTTAAGGGGGACTGTTTTGGACTGGTACCAGATTAACTCCCCAGGAGGAGGGCTGTTCTGGGCAAGGTCCAGTTTAACCCGCCAGGGTGTTTGTTCTAGGCCAGTTCCAAACTTATTCTGGGGGGGGGGGGGGGGGTGCTTTCTGCACCAGGTCCAGTTTAACTCTCCAAGGGAGGTTGGGGGGAGTGAGGCTCTTCTGGGCCAGTGCCAGATTAACTCCCCGGGAAGGAAGCAATTCCGGACCAGGTCCAGTTTATCTCTCTGGGGGGGGGGGGGGGGGGGGGGGGGGGGGGGGGGGGTCTGTTCTGGGCAGGTGCCAGATTAACTCCCCACATAAGCTTTCGCTTGTTGTGATTTGAAACTACGCTTTTGTCCCTTTTTGACGTACACAATCACTGCAGATTTATAAAGCATTCAGCATTCCTAATGTTGCGTTGCATATGGCATTATGTTGCATTACCAGGAGAGTAATTTTTGACACCTTACAGTACCATGGTTTACACTATGGTTCCTACGTCATTTCTTACAAGGTCAGTTTTCCTTGTACATATTCATTTTTAGGCTTGCTGGCAGCTTGGTTGGTATTTCATGTAAAAATCTTGCAGATTATATTGTTTTGTACTGTTTCAAAATATTCAAAGCTCCGCGACGCCTGGTTCTGGTAATGACATCTCTGTCATCGGGGTACGTCACAATGGGAAGAAAGGAAAGTGACAATGAGACCGACCCTCGGTGCGTGGATTTCTCTGTACCAGCCAGACATGTTCTGATGACCAGTTTCAAACCACTCATATCACAGCGGATAGATGTCTATCTGTTTCGTTATTTTAGGATATACAATCGTCCTATTAACAAGATAAACTATTATAAAGAAAGTGTGGTGTTCTCATGATTTTCATTCTGATTGTGCCCATGTGTACCATTTTGATAGCACCAAGTTCAACGTGGAAGTCAAAGGGGACAAGTGCTTCAAAAGAAAAACACACAATGCTTCCAACTTTCTTTCTCTTTTATTCCTGAAAATAAAGCACCCAAAAAGCTACAAAATGGATTATGGAACTGTTCAGTGGAGCACTATTCCAGCTTTCATCATCACATGGCGTGTAACATGAAGGCAGAGTGTGAGGACGGACGGGATGAAACAGAACAGTGCCCTTTCAGCAGTGCTGAGTGTCATGGATTGGTGGCGTTATGTGACAGTTGTTACAAAATCGTTGAAAGCCTGCGTGAATTTGAAGGAGATGAAACGCAATGCAGCAGAAGAGCTGACGCCTTTTGTAATTTGTTTGGGGGAACACTAGGATTTCCTACGTGTCTGTATGATCCGTATAGCGTGATTACTAACAAATCAAATACACACTGGAGTGAACCCAAGTGTTTTTTTTGGCTGGTTTGCATACTAATGATCTGAAATTGCCAACATGTATAGACATAGTATATGTAGTGAAGACAGGACTGTCTTTCATCATTTGTTTGAAGGTGAATCCACTAATGTAGGCTACAGACGTTCTGAGTTCCTGTCTCTTAAACGAATGTTAATCTGGAATACAAGGTGGGATTATATTTTTGGACGACATGAATCCGGGGCGATTTGTAAAATCAGAACAAATAAAACGAAAAAGCAGAAGCGATTCATCCAAAGGGAATTACAATAGGCAACACAGATTTAACGCAATCAAAAGTAGAATATTCTGTTATAGTTTGCCGAGATGGTGATGTGATGCAGAAACGATTGTTTTTTTGTGGTTCTAGCGATGATAAAGCGTGCAGTCAACAATATACATCTGTGTGTCTTTCACCGGATCAGACTATGTACATGAACATGTTGGACCATCCACAGTTTGATGCCGTTTTCACTCCCGTATTCAGATGCAGAGATGAAGATAAGATCACTGTGTCCTATACCTTGGTGTGTGATTTCACATCCGACTGTCCGGATTCCAGTGATGAATCCTTCTGTCGGCATCCTGTTTGTGTCAGCACATTCTTCACATGTACATCTGGTCAGTGCGTGTCATATAACAACGTGTGTGATCAAACGTCGCACTGTCAGGATGATTCAGATGAAAGGAACTGTGAATTATTTGTGCTCATATACTTCGGTATCCTACGTGCTCCTTCTCCCACGCTTGTCAATTTCAATGGATTCTTTCGATTTACTAGCACCCAAAATGAATGTCAGTGAGTCGTGTCCCCATAGTCATTACCGTTGTCCCAGTCAGTTCCATGACTGTCTGCCCATTTACACACGATGCAATGGGATGAATGACTGTGTAGATCATGAAGACGAAGAAGGATGTGAGGAAACAAAATGTCCAGGACTTCTTCGATGCAGGCTGTCAAGAAATTTGTGTTCATAGCGATCATGTGTGTGATGGCTGGCCTCACTGTCCAATGTACGACGATGAACTGTGGTGCAATGTTATTTGTCCTGCAGGTTTGTCTCTGTCGGGTTCATTCTCTGCGTTGTTTTCAGCCTTTCCATGCAGCGCCCTTCCCTCAGATTCGCTCCCTGGATGCTACAGGTTCTGGAATGACACTGTCTGATGTCAGTAGCAATGTTTATCTTGTTCGTTTTATTCTTGCCAGTTGCTCTCTGACCCTCGTACCTGGAATACGATTGTTAAACTTAAGGTTCCTTGACCTCAGTCACAACAACCTACGACATATCAATGTCAGTTCTTTTCTTGGTTTTGAAAATTTGCAGTCGTTGTCCATGTCTAACAATCCAATCACGACGCTCTCCACTGATTTTTCGTCTGACATCCCAAAACCAATCTTGTCGATGATAGACCTTTCACACACGGCTCTGACAGAGTTTGATTCCAAAATTTTTGCACAGTTTTTCTGCCTTACAGAGAATGAATTTGACATTTACTGACATTCATACCATAGGTTCCGGTGGCTTTCAGCACACACCGCAGTTGACTGAGTTGTACATCCACGGAAGTCCTGTCAAAATGTTCCCTCCTGACATTTTTACAGGTCTTTTTCAGCTACATACCATTTCCTCACAAACCTATAAATTATGCTGTAATGAAATTCTTCCTCCTAACTTTGACTTTTCGTCTTGTCATGCCTCCAGAGATGAGATTTCCTTGTGTGAAGATTTACTACAGTCATGGACATACCGAGGGTTTCTGTGGCTCGTCACCTGTCTGTCCGTGTCTGGCAATGTCTTTTGTTTCTGTGCACGTTTGTTTAAGGAGAAGCATGACCTCTTCAAGTGGATTCAGTGTGTTTGTTACCAACCTGACCATGGCGGACTTCCTTATGGGTGTTTACATGGCTGTTATTGGTGTAGCTGATGACCATTACCGTGGCAGATACCTCCACCATGATGACACGTGGAAAAACAGCGTGGCCTGTAAAGTGGCGGGTTTTTTGTCTCTGCTGTCCAGTGAGGTGTCAGCTCTGATGATTTGTTTGATCACTTTAGACCGTTTTATTGTTCTATGCTTCCCATTCAGTACAGTACGGTTTGAGAGGACATCAGCAGGAATAGTTTGTCTGATGATCTGGCTTGCTGGCTGGTTTCTTGCCTCGTTGCCCTTACTTCCAGTGACATCCACTGGGAGTTTTATTCCCAAACAGGCATCTGTGTTCCACTGCCAGTTACGAGGCAAGAGTTCAAAGGAAAACATTATTCTTTTGGTGTGCTGATTGTTCTTAACTTCGTTCTGTTTCTGCTTATCTCTGTGGGCCAGGGATTCATCTACTGGTCCATACAGAGCAACACTTTGAAGACTAATTCTAGCAAATCGGCACAAGATATGACCATAGCTCAGAGACTGATCACTATTGCGTTGACAGATTTCATGTGCTGGTTCCCATAGGACTGTGTGGGATGTTAGCATTGTCTGATGTCCCCATACCGGGTGAAGTGAATGTGGCTTTGGCAGTCTTCATATTACCTCTAAACGCTGCCATTAATCCCTTTCTTTACACGTTCAACACTTTGGCAGAAAAGCGGAGAAAATCCCAAGAATTGAAACTGCAAAAGTGGATGGAATCCCGTCTTGATTTGATTTCAAGTTGAACTGTCACACTGATATGATCTATAGATGATTACGAAAAAAGTAGGCTTTCGGTATACTCATTTTGAACGATAAGTTTTTTTGTCATCCTTGATTTAAAAAAAATTGCTGATACTCTACCCCTCCTTTTCTCTCAAGCTATTTCCAGCCTTCTCTTTCTCTTCCTTTTTTGTTTTCCTTTTTTCTCTCCAGCCCCCCCCCCCCCCCCCCCCCCCGCTTTCTTCACATGTGTGCATTTACATATAGTCTTCAAAAAAAAAAAAAAAAACGTTTTCCAAGAAATAATTGTTGCTGCTGGCAGTAAGAGAGGTAAGAACTCGGCTGAAAATTAGAAGTCCTCTGTCTCCAAAAGACCAGTTCTGCATGAACCTGAGAATAAACAATGAACGAGGATTTCCTAAATGCAAGTGTGACACACTGTACTCATTCTATGAACATATCATCTGTTATCTCTGGTTGGGATAATGGGAAATGGAGCATGAGTTTGCACACAATCTACTTAACACCGAACCTTATATATTTGATCCAGTGGAAAACACAATTCAGATTTCCTTTGTGTTGGTTTGACCTTAAATCTAAAAAAGATGTGCGAGCAATTAAAGTGTTGAGAAACTCAAAATAACCAGTAAGCCTAAAGTCAAACGTCATGGTAGGCTGTAAGCATTAAATACTCGGCAAACTCGCAGTTTATGTTTTACAACATTATTCATTTAAAGCATCTGTGACAGGCTGACAAGATAAAGGAAAGAGAGCTCTGTTGGCGGGCGAATTCGAATAATCTTGCAATGGGTGATGGTTGGGGATGGGAGTAACAAGAAAGACTTCTTCTATCCTGAATGATAGAATTCACTTGGAACAAGTTTTAGCAATCTTAGTGTCCACCAGAGGAGTGGCTGTTACTTGATATTTTGGTCATCAGTTCAATGTTGGATATCACTGAATGTGCGTCAGAGGAACCGGTGTTATTTGTGTAAAACTTACGTTATTTTGCTCTGTTCATGTGTGCTCTGTTTGGTTTAGTTGATTCTTCTCCATCTGCTCTACCCCCTTTCCTCTTCTCCCTTCTTTGCTTTACCCTCCTCTTTCCCCTTTCTCTTTGTTCATCTCCTCTTTCTCCCCCTTTCTTCATTATTTGTTCCGTGTGTGTGTATGTATGTGCGAACGCTTGCAGCCTGCATTTGTGCCTATGGGTGCGAGCTCGAGAACGCGCGCACGCGCGTGCGTGCGTGCGTGCGTGCGTGCGTGCATGTGTGTGTGTGTGTGTGTGTGTGTGTGTGTGTGTGTGTGTGTGTGTGTGTACAGCTTGGATCTTTGTGATGTTTACTCATCTAATTTGTTCTTGTGGATCTAGCTTTTCTAGCACCAGGAATATGATAAAATTTCAGAGTGTTAAAAGTGCTCAACCAAACAGGGAGCTTAAAACGAAGGATTAAAAACCTACAGATCTGTTTCAAGCTAAAAGCTCTCCTCAGGGTACAAACTGGGCGCACCACCGGTGTTATATGTGTGTTGTGTGGGCGCGTGAGCACTGTACGTGTGGCACGTGGCCTGTAGTTTTTTTTTTGTTTTTTTTTTATCTTTTTGGGGCGCGTTCAGGGGGGACGTGTCAGGGGATGGTGCATTGATAAAGATTTCCATTTATGCCTGCAATTGTTTATCATTTCTACTTTAGAGTTCAGAGATGCTAGATGGGGTTTACATAATATCAGCCACTTTTCTGTAGTGCATAGATTGCATTTTTTAGAAATGTTGTTGTATGGTGTTGCTCTTTTTATAATTTTCCATGATATGTTATAATCTATTTTCTTATCTTTAAGCTTCCAAATATATTTGCTTAATTCTGTTTGGTTTTTATATTTTTCCTGCTTGAAAGACTGTTTGTGGTTTGCATATCTGGTTTTAAAAACTAGCCGTGATCCCTATGTATGTTTCTTTATCACTGTCCGTTGTTACTGTAGCTTGGTACACAATATTATTGTAGAGACATTTATTATTCAGAGGGCACTGGTCCTTTTTTGTGCAATTACAAGATGTCCTTTCGTCACCCAGAATTGCTTTTTAAAATTGGAAGAAAATATAATTTTAAGGTTAGGCAGTCCACCATAAAATATGTTTTTTTCTAATCCACAACTCTACATTTAAAAAACTCATAGAGCAGGATTCTGAAACTCTTTGTGCGCAATATGAGATGGAAAGCGTTTTTCTTTTTGAACCCAGATGCTTAAATCCAGATGCTAAAAAAGATAAAAATACTTATGGTTTTAAGTCATGGAGATCGCCACCTGTAATAGAGGAAATGAAACCTTTTGAAGAAAGCATGAAAAAACTAATAGCTAGTATTGAATTTAGAAAATCATATATAACTTCCAAACAACATTGAATAATGACATAAAACAAATCCAAAATGACAAAAAAATATTCATAAAGGCTGACAAGACACAATTTCTATAAAATGGAACCTAATGAGTACTCTCAACTCCTCAACAAGAAATATTCAGAAAAATATAAAAAAAGCTGATAAGACTATATATGACAACATCTGCAAAAAAAAAGGAGCTTGTGCACCACATGGATTTAGGTGATAGGATAGAAACAACAGCAATAAAAGAAGCTTTCATAACCCTTAAAGACCACAAACCTAACTTCCATAACAACCCTACTTGCAGACTAATAAACCCATCAAAATCTGAACTAGGCAAGATCAGTAAAAAAAAATCCTGGAAAAAAGCATAGAGGACATAAAAACAAACACTGAATATAATCTCTGGAAAAATAGTTATGAAGTTATCCAATGGTTTAAAAGAATTGAACAAACAGAAAAACACAATGTTCATTACTTTCGACATAGTGGATTTCTACCCTTCTATTGATGAGGAATTACTTACTAAAGCTTTAAGATTCGCCAACAAATACACAAATATAACAGATTCTGAGATGGAAATTTTTTCCACACCAAGAAAACCCTCCTCCATAGCAACAATGAAACTTGGATTAAAAAAAACAGCAAAAACTCCACATTCGATGTCACGATGGGATCTTATGATGGAGCTGAAACCTGTGAATTGGTTGGACTCTTCATGTTGTCTCATATACAGAAAATACTTGGTAAACAGTTGGCCTATACAGAGATGATGGCCTTGCCATGCTAAACAATAAACCCAAAACCATTGAAAACAAGAAGAAAGAACTTTGTAAAATTTTCCAAAGCCATAACCTAAAAATTACAGTAGAAGCTAACAAAAAAATAGTAAATTACTTAGACATAACATTAGACCTCAGGATCATACATACAACCATACAAAAAAAACCTAATGACACACCTGTCTACGTAGACATCAAAAGTAACCATCCACCCTCCATTCTAAAAACCATACCTAATGGTATAAACAAAAGACTGTCTAAACTGTCATGCAATGAGAAAGCATTTAACAGTGCAGCAGCCGAATACCAAGAGGCGCTGTATAAAAGTGGTTACAACTACAAATTACAATACAACCCAGATAACAACACGAACAGCAATAAGAAAAACAGGAAAAGAAAGATTATATGGTATAACCCTCCATATGATGGAAGAACAAAAACTAACGTAGGAAAAGAGTTCTTAAGAATCCTTACAACATCATTCCCAAAAGAACATGTTCTATCTAAAATATTCAATAAAAACACCATCAAGCTATCGTACTCGTGTATGCCTAACCTTAAAAATATAATTGATTCTTCCAATAAAACCAAAAGCAATACAACCAAAGAGGGTGACGAAAGGACATCTTGTAATTGCACAAAAAAGGACCAGTGCCCTCTGAATAATAAATGTCTCTACAATAATATTGTGTACCAAGCTACAGTAACAACGGACAGTGATAAAAAAAACATACAGGGATCACGGCTAACCGTTTTAAAAAAACCAGATATGCAAACCACAAACAGTCTTTCAAGCAGGAAAAATATAAAAAACCAAACAGAATTAAGCAAATATATTTGGAAGCTTAAAGATAAGAAAATAGATTATAACATATCATGGAAAATTATAAAAAGAGCAACACCATACAACAACATTTCTAAAAAATGCAATCTATGCACTACAGAAAAGTGGCTGATATTATGTAAACCCCATCTAGCATCTCTGAACTCTAAAGTAGAAATGATAAACAATTGCAGGCATAAATGGAAATCTTTATCAATGCACCATCCCCTGACACGTCCCCCCTGAACGCGCCCCAAAAACCTCTGGCAGAAGGACTGGAATACACAGATGGATAACAAACTCTTCCAGATCCGTCCAAACCTAAAAGAGTTCCTCTCATCTACCTGTGGTGGGTCGCAGAGAGAAGAAACGGTTTTATGCCGGCTGCACACAGGCGGCACAGCGGCCATTCATATTTTACTCATTCGTACCATTTAAAGAGTGAAGAAGCTCCGTAATGCATTCTATGTCACATGCCACACACATGGAAACATATTCTTTTACAGTGTTGGGACTTTCATGATTTGAGACATAAACATTTTACAGCAGATTCCGTGAAAACCTTGTTCAGAGATGTTCTACCTGATGTGATCTTTGAGTTTTGAAATCGATTCACATTTTTCATCTGATCTCAGATTTTACAGCGGAAAGATTTTTAACCAAATTTCGGGTGTGTTTTTACAAGATGTATTTTAAAGAGTTGTGTGAATGAATGACTTGTAAGTTGACTTCAACGTGGTGACAGCCCTGATGTGGCTCTTTGTGGTCGGCTGGGCTATAAGCACATTACCTTACCTTACCTCCGCCCCACCATGCAACTTTATTCCAACTCCCTTCTCTTGAACTATACATCTCCCCTTCTTTTCTCTTCTCCTTTCCCTCTTTTTTTGTTTTGGTTCTGGCTTTTCCTTTCTTCCTTTTGTCCGTACCATTCTCTTTCCTTCGCATCCAATCTTCTGGCTCCTTCTCTTCGTTCTTCTTGACATCTACCTCTTTTCACCTTTCATTCCGCTTTTTCCCTCATATTCGGGCTCTCCTTCGCCTCACCTTTCCCATTTTTTTTCCCCCTTTTTCACCCTCTCTCTCTCACTCTCTCTCTCTCTCTCTCTCTCTCTCTCTCTCTCTCTCTCTCTCTCTCTCTCTCTCTCTCTCTCTCTCTCTCTCTCTCTCTCTGTGTCTCTCTGATTTTACATGGTTTGGGACTTCTGAAAATTTTTAATGCTGATTTAATGGATGCAGTATGAAACTGTCTACAATGAATTTTGGAAAATCAGCGTAAAAAATTCGAATAATCTGTCAATAAAGTCTAGTACAGTCGATTGTGGGCAGTTACTCATCATGTCTTTCATGAATTAGACAGAGTTACATGTGAATTCAAAACAAGAAATGTGAAACTTGATTTATAATATTTTGAGGTACGTTTCCAACTTTGTTATCTTTTGTTCTACAAAAGTACAAAAATAACTTGTCTTCCTGTGCAAGAAATAATTAATTATATTCTTGATCACGTGTGTATTGTGCTCTATACATTTTACAGTTAAATGATATTTTGCTTTAAAAACAACCTACTGTGAACCCCATCAAAACACAAACAGTTCAGTCCATCATGGAACAGAGGAAATAAAAACACGTTAAAAGCCTGAGACATTATTTCACATGCAAAATGTTACATATTGCAGCCCCATCATGAAGTGTCTCCTGTACCAACTCTTCTTCTGAACGGCAAACCACAATTCACAAAGGGACGCGTGGAAACGGCATGCAGAACAGCTTCTAGGGACAAGGCCAGATTCATGTCATGAAAAAACATCCTGGTCCTTTACGTGTAATTTTTTGTGGTATAGGACCTTTTTTCATACAGAAATACATCTTTTATGAATTACTTCGACTTCTTTGTTACTTGTTGAAAGTAGTTCCATCTTTTTCCATGGACATTTATTTCAAAATTGTGATGCAGTCGTTGTATGGGATATGATGGACAGGATTAACTCTTCTTGACAAGAACAAACGTTCAAAGTATGTTGAACAAGTAGACATTGAATACGACAACTTAATAATACAACACGATACCGCTCCACCTCAGACGGACAACATGAGACTTCTCATCCTCAAAGGTATAACCTGACGCTGCTCCTCTTCAAATATATAACATGACACTGCTCTGTCTCGAATATATAACATGACACTGCTCCGCCTCAAAGGTATAACATGACACCGTTCCACCCCAAAGGGACAACATGACACTGCTCCACTCCAAAGGGACAACATGACACTGCTCCACCCCAAAGGGACAACATGGCACCGCTCCACCTCAAAGTGGTGACATGACACCGGTCCACCTGAAAGGGAGAACTTGACATCACTCCACCTCAAAGGGACAACTTAAAACTGATCCACCACAAGGAGACAACTTGACACCACTTCACTTCAAAGAGAAACATGATACCACTCCACCACAAAGGTACAACATGACACCGTTTCCCTAAAGAAACAACATGACACCGCTCCACCTGAAAGGGACATATGACACCACTCCACTTCAAAGGGACAATATGACGCCACTCCACTTAAAAGGGACAACATGGTTCCGCTCCACCAGAAAGGTACAACATGACACTGTTTCACCCTAAAAGGAACAACATGACACTGCTCCATCTTCAAGGGACAACGCATTACCGCTCCGTCCCAAATGAAGAAGATGACACCGCTCCACCTCAAAAGTACAACAGCATTTCGGTCTCATATCCCCTAACTACCACATCACATCGGTTCACCACCTATCACGTGTAACAGTACATTGGTCTGACTCTCCAAAGGTGCAACATGATAATATCAGTCCCATACCGAACACTTCGAAGCCAATTGGTCCTGTATGCTAAAGGTGCAACACGATGTAGGTCTAATACTTGGAAAACACACACACAGTATCAGTCTCATATCAAAGAGCTTCAACAACACATTGGTCTTGTACTCTAAAAAGTGCAAGACAACATTGGTCTCATTCCCTAAAGATGCAACGCATTGTCGGTGCCCAAATGATTTGACCAACGCTTTGGTCCCATGCCCTAAAGGCGTCACACACGTCAGTTCCATTCTCAAAAGTGAAGCACTATATTGGTCCCGAACAACAAAGGTGCAGAAGCAAACTGCCAAACCCCAAAGCACATCGATTCTATACCCCAAAATGCAACAGCACATTAGTCTCAGGCACAGCAATTCACTATGCTTGCATTCTGTGAACTCCCCCACCGTGCATGGTTACCACAGTGGACTGGTCTCACAGTATATTTGGCTCACAACATCCGTTCTTTGTAAAGCCAATAGGCATTGAGATGGATGTACTGTGAGAACGCAGCTCTGGAGTCTATCACCTGGCACAAGACAAACAAACAAACAAATGAACAAACAAACAGTAATCATGTTTTTATTTCATCCTATCTATGGCACCAACGTGCTCTGGGGTTTAAATGGCCCAGTTTTTGCTTCTTCACCTATGGAGCTGAGGACCAATACAATGAATCAACAAACAACGCCCGGCAATCTCGATCTGTTTGTAACGTTACATCCTCCCCCCCATCCCCCACCCCCTTTTCCCACTCTTCTCATGGAGAAGAGGATAGAGCACATGCATGGAAGTCAGCGCTGCTGGAAATGTTCTCTGTGACAGAAATTAAGAAATTAGTGATTTAGCCGCAGAAAATAGGAGCGCTAAACAGCTGGCCACTGAAATGGAAGGTAACTTTACTTTTCCACCAAAATTAATGTAATACCGAGGAGTAGTCCGACCGACTCGATGAAAACAAGACTCCGCCATATTGAAAGCGTGAGCTCGTCAGATTATCGACGTTCATAAACTACGGTGAACAGAGACATTGCTTAGGTGAAGCTCCTACCAAGCCATCACGTTCCAAATGAAGTGACTGTGTTAACAGCAGGTGTGTTTTTGCTGTTTGCGTTCTGTGTGCACACCTTATGCTTGGAGTCAGAGAACCCATTCTTTGCACACCCACACTCCTTGCAGCATGCAGGAACGTTAGGAAAGGACTAAAAACCGGCCTTCGACATAGACAGGTCAGTGCCGTTTTGTTGCTTTCGTTGATGCTAGCTGGAGATGTCCATACAAACCCAGGTCCACACTCGAAAAACGTTTTTTTCCCTGTGGGGTATGTGAAAGGAATATGTCATGGAATGACCCAGGCGTCGCTTACGACTGCAGTGTATATCACAAAAGTTGCATTGAACTCTGTACAGCCGACTTCAACCTTCTAAATAGACCCAGTATCAACTGGATTTGCCATAAATGTGGAACAAACTGTAGTACTTTTACCTTCCAGAGTTACTCTCTAAGCACATCAAAGTACTGCCACCCCTTGTCAAACCACAGTATTGACTCACTAACTCGTCAAACCACTTCAGTCCCCTTAAAACCAGCAGCTCTAGAGGCTGCCAAGGAGACAGGACAGCAAGTGAGCGTTCCTGGATAACCACCCGTAGCCCAAAGTTAGATGGTCCACAGGATGAGTCGCAGGGTCCCAAAAGCCACTAGCAAATCGGAGAAAGCAGAGGCACACAGGAGAATGACAAAAGTGACGGCACTCCTTTTTTTGAGGCACCGAAGAAGCGGAACCTCCAGTCTTGAACCCAAATTACCATAGTATAGTCAACAAGAGAGTGGAGATCATAGCCTTGGTTGACTACAATAAACCGGATGTGATATTCGGATCAGAGTCATGGCTAAAGACAGGCATAGGGGCAAGCGAGGTCTTTCCAGAAGAATATGAACCATATAGGGAGGACAGGGCAACACTAGCTGGAGGCGTATTCATTCCCATACATAAAAGCTTAACCTCATCAGCCATACCTGAACAAAAAGGAACTTGTGAGATGGTCTGGCAAAAATCAAACTTCAACAGAGTAAAGAGTTGCTTGTTGGGGTGCTTCTACATGCTACAACGCTGTAGCAGTGATCTGATGGAACTAGATCGGACATTACGAAAGGTTACCAGAAAACTCCAAACAGAAGGAGACTTTAACTGCCCAGACATCGATTGGAACACAACTACTGTGAACCCAGGAGCTCCAGATGGCCAGATCCAGCAGCACCTGATAGACTTGATGGCAGCAGCACAGCTCACACAAGTACATGACGAGCCTGTGCAGGAAAAACAACACATTGGACCTTGTCTTCACGATGAATCCATCCCTCCTGAAGAGCACTGCTTCAGTCCCAGGAATATCAGACCATGAGGCAGTAGTGCCAGATTTTGATACCCAGCCACAGTGAGTGAAGAACAAACCTAGACGTCGCTACCTGTACTCTAGAGCGAATTGGGAAAACCTGAATGCAGGGATAGGCGTATCACAGAGAGCATTAAGAAAATGGACGAGGAAGGAGCCAGCATGGACAACATGTGGACTGACTTCAAGACGTCGCTGCTCTCAGCCATGGAAGAAAACGTCCCCTCATACATACAACGTTGAAACCACCACTACCCATGGATCAACAAAGAGGTCAAATGCCTGCTCAGAAAGACGAAAAGACTGCATAAGCAGGCAGAAGACCGGAAGATATGAGAACTACAGATTAAAAAAAAAAAAATGCAGGAGACGGATGACAGCAACAGAGTGGGAGTACATAAACAACACAATAGAAGAAGGACTCTGAAATAACAACACGAAGCCTTTCTGGACCTACGTCAAGCTTAGACGCCAAGACTGTACTGGTGTGGCACCATTGAAGAAAGGCACGCCCCTCCAGAGTGATGGCGACCAAGGCACAGGTCTTGTTAGATCAGTTCAAATCCGTCTCCACACTAGATGACGGCACGCCACTTTGCAAGATGAATGGGGCACCCTTTCCAACTTTGGATGAGCTCATCATCAATGCAAACGGAGTAGCCAAGCTGCTGAAGAACTTGAATCCAGCAAAAGCAGGTGGACCGGATGGAATACCAAAAGAGAATCCTTAAGACCTGTGCTGATGCCAGTGCTCCTGCCTTGACCTGCATCTACAGGCATTCCATATATATGGGCCAGTTACCAGAGGATCGGCTGTCAGCAAACATATCGGCAGTTTTCAAGAAAGGAGACAGAAACAAAGGCAGAGAACTACAGGCCAGTTTCTCTAATTTAAGAAGCCTGTAAACTCCTTGAACATATCATCTGTTGTCACCTTCGGAACCATATGCAGAGGTACAACATACTGACAGACAGAAACCACGGCTTCAGATTCGGCTACTCCTGTGAGATGCAGCTGATTAGAAAACCGATGTGGTGATACTGGACTTCAGTAAAGCCTTTGACAAGGTACCTCACACAACAAGTTACTCCACAAACTCGATCATTATGGAGTACGAGGACGTATTCTTAAATGGCTCACCGACTTCTTGACGAAAAGGAGGATGCAAGTGGTCCAGGAAGGAGAGGTATCAGGCGAGATAGCTGTCGACTCTGGTGTCCCTCAGGGAAAAGTGCTGGGGCCATTACTCTTCCTGTGCCACATCAATGATTTACTGGAAGCAATGAAGTCAAAAGTACGACTCTTCGCTGATGACTGTCAACTGTACTGCAACATCAACACCCTTCAAGACCCCATCACCCTGCAGGAAGACCTGAGATACCTTGAGGACTGGGTCAAGAGATGGGCACGTTTGTCTGCAGAAATATCTTTAGTTGAAGACAAAGGCAATAACCCCTGACCGCCTATCGGTCGCAGGAGGGGAAGGGGATGGAACGGCCGCGGTTTGTTTTAAACAGCGCACTTCTGCTGACAGCTGCCAGCTTCCTCGCGTTTACCTGCCACAAGCTTTCCTCCCTACGCGTAATGTGATACTAGCTGTCTGGCTGATAGTGTGCTGAAAACAGGATGCTATGTTTCTTCATTAATACTTTGCACCAGAATGCAACGAACTATGGTTGATTGATGATGTCACTGTATTGTGGGGTCTCTGACTGACAGAACGACACCAAACATGAATGGGTCTTCCTTCATGCGCATTGCTGACAAGCACCACAAAGATTTGTCAAAAAAAAAAACAATTGAAACAGACAAAACGAACACACACAAAGTGAAATGAAATCGCAACTCAGTGGAGAGCACGCGTTCCTGAAGCTCTCACGCTCAACCTCAAGCATACTGGACAAGCATATCTTCCCTTTTAAACTGACAGAAAATTAGTCGCGGGACTCCTACCTGACAGTTGGTACTGGGCCTGAATAAACAGTGTCGGGTCTGGTCAGCTTCACTGGGAACACTGCGGTGGTTTCCCTGATTCGGCCTAGGCATGTTTTACTTGTTTATCTGCGTGTTCTACGTGCTTGTGAAGCATGCCGAAACTGATTCCATCACAGCCACACCATGCTTTTAGTAAAGCAAGATTTTAGCATGCCACACATGCAGATGTCAGTTATAAACAATGAAATGCTTCCTACCTGACCTTGTTCTTTCGCCCGTTCGAATTATTTGAAACTGATGTCACATATACATACACCAATGCAAAATGTTTTCTCATTTTCATCTTCATGGTGAGCCTACTCACGATTGGGAGAGAGAGAGAGAGAGAGAGAGAGAGAGAGAGAGAGAGAGACACACACACACACACACACACACACACACACACACACACACACACATTGACAGAAACCACACACCAACAACAGTGGTCGATGGTGACTCACAAACTGACGTCGACACACTTTCATTAGTATCGAAGCATACATCAGACATGTCAACACATTCAAGTGCCGAGTTGGATGTGCTAGCTATGACTGGTGAGGTTTGTGTAGAGAATGTTCTAGGATTTTTCATGGGGGTCGATACCAATGGTGAAAATGATGATACACTTTCATCTGTGTGCAAGCAAAGATCAGACTGATCTAAACATACTTGAGTGGATTTTTTGACGGGCCAGCTCTTCTTTGTTTTCCGATGACCAAGAAGGCTGGCTGATTGAAAGAATCGACACGATGTACACTGACTCAAAGAAAGATCTGGATCGAAAGTTGTCCAGATTTCTGACATTCTCTCTATGTCACGAGCAGCATTTTCTTTTGGAGTATAACATTGAGAATGTGCTGACATGTGTCTCGTTTTTTTTTTCATTTTATGGTAGCATTTTATGCAGATACTCTTGGACTGTTTTTGCCTTCTTCATCACCAGAAATATCTAGGCTGAAATACTGCAACAAAGCATTGAAGAAGTTGATATAAAGTCTAGTGTTTAATCCCTTTATCTTGTACCTTTCTGAACACACGATTGCCGCACACACGGCACAACAAATCTACACGTCTTTTGTGTTAACTGAAGTTGTGTTCAAACGCCTCTGTCCTTGTTGGCGCTACAACACACACGCGTACGCACGTACAAAAGATCGGAATGAAGTAGGCCTACAAATAAGCAACAAGAGTAGCCAATGCAGGGTCGGTCACACACGCTCGCGCGCACACACACATACACACGCGCGCGCCCACAGACAGACACACGCGTTTGCGCGCGCACAAACACACACACACACACACACACACACACACACACACACACACACTTGTACACACACACATACACCACACACACACACACACACATAGTATACACACACACACACATCACACACACACACACACACACACACAGAGTAAGCGAGCAAGCGAGCGAGCGAGCGAGCTAGAGAGAGAGAGAGAGAGAGAGAGAGAGAGAGAGAGAGAGGAAAGTAATCGCTTGGTAGAATGTCTCATCTCGGCATCTAGCATCTTGTTGCCAAATTTTGCTACAGGGGCCAACAGGCTGAGTCGCACCTTATTTTATTTTATTTTATTCTTTAACATGCGCACTGGTGACCTACTCGTTTTTGAGTGAACCAGTCTTTTAGGAAGAAGAAGAAGAAGAGCACCACACACCTATGGCTTGCTGAGCTAACACTGCCTCCTCCATACATACACGTGCGCAACAAACTTCTCCATGAAAAAAACAACTCAAGAATGCGTGATGAACCGAAGTTGTATCAAACGGCACAAAGAAGAATCACAACACACAAAATCATGCACACAGTTAATTATATCCAGTTATAGAGTGTGAAAGAAAATTGATCCATAAAGCACAACAGGAACAGCACAGCATGAGAACACATGCGCTCCCTTGTGCACAGCTGTGGTACACACAGCTTGTCAGCACTCAACCGTGAGTCACGTAGCCTGCTTATCACCTTGCCGGGCAGGCAGGGGGAACCAAAGAGCGCCATTTTCATCTTGGCCAGACAGCTGTGTGGGGGATGCGCTTCAACGCACAGAAATGTTACATCCTATCCTCACCGAGCAAGTCTACCTACATGTACAGCCTCAATGAAGTCTTCCTGAAACAGGGTCAGCAAAACCCGTACTTAGGAGTGCTCATCTCAGATGACCTAAAATGGGGACAACACATTGCCAATATTGCTCGGAAAGCAGGATCAACAGTGGGCTTCCTACGCCAGAATCTCAGGAATTGCCCAAAGGAGTGCAGGCGCCTGGCGTACATCGCACTAGTGAGATCCAGACTAGAGTATGCAGCAACAGTGTGGGACCCATATTACCAACAGGACATCGAGAAGTTGGAGAGGGTACAGAGACAGAGAGCACGCTTCATTGCAAAGGACTACAGGACCAGAGAACCAGGTTGCGTAAGCCGAATGCTGCAGGATTTTAATCTCCCCCCACTGGCTGATCATCGCAGACAGGCACGACTAGGCCTGATATTCAAGATAGCTGGACACACCAGTTCAAAGTATGCGATATCTGCTCGACCTTCCTTCAATGCAAACAAGCCACAAGCTAGAACAGGTGAAGGCATACATCAGAGCCCTTGAAATCCCCAAAACCTCTTCATGTGGAGGTCAAGGGAACAAAAGGCACTTGGCTAGGACGTGGAAAATCATGGAGGGAACAGGCGGAAGACAGTATACAGCTTGTGTGCCAGTTAGCAGAAGTCAAAGCAACCAAAGAACGGAGAAATATCCAGACCACTTGAAGCACCTCTACCAAACTGTCATCGCTCCAGAACTTGGACGACATTGTCGAGAATGGCCAGAAGGCAAAACCAATGCAGAAATTCAGATGTTGGTAGAAGGCCTTTGCACAAAAGATGATATTTTGATATACACTGACGGTTCTGTCACTAAAGGTAAGTCAGGCTGGGGATACACAGTGACGCAAATGGCTGAACTATTCAGGGAGACAATGGTGCGCACAGTTTAACAACTTCAAGTCTAACAATAGAGGTAGAAGCACTGACACAAATACTCCACTGGCTTACATCCATAAGCCAGTTTCAAACTCAACATGCCATGATACTGACTGACTCTATGAACCTACTTCAGAAAGTGAAAAGTGGAATGGGGAAGCCCTGTTTAGAGTGAACTAATGCGCAGCCTTCCATTGGAGAGGCTCATATGGATGTACTGCCCTGGACATGCTGGATTTAAAGGAAACCAGAGAGCAGGCACACTGGTTGGCAAGGCAAATAAGAACTGGATTACTGCTTAGTCGATCTCATGTGATAAGAAATCTGAAGAATCACTTAAGCAAACAACAGCAAAGCCACTATACCATAGACCATCTCTGAGATCTGAACATCAAGAGAGGAAGTGGCTACACATCCACTCTTAAGGGAAGAGCAAGAAACATCACCAACCAAACCAAACATTTGAATGATTTCAAGGCCAGCATTGCGAACACTCCTAGAGATTGGGGCAAACTCATACTGGGCCTTTCCGATAACAGACACACAAGATGAAACACATGTCAACTGAGATAAGTCTTTGAATCTCTCAGGGACCCCAGCGTATATTGTAGACGTGTGTGCGCTGGTGTGTGTTCATCAGAGGGATGAAGCCACATGTTTATTACAGTGTCAATGGACATCATGAGTGTGCAAGCGTTGGTGTGTGGTGTGTGTGGGAGAGAGAGAGAGAGAGAGAGAGAGAGAGAGAGAGAGAGAGAGAGAGAGAGAGTGAGAGAGAGAGAGAGAGAGAGAGAGAGAGAGAGAATGTGTGTGTGTGTGTGTGTGTGTGCGTGCTCACGCGTGTGTGCGTCGGTGTGTGTTTGCGGGGAGGAGTTGTTATTTTTATTTTTATGTGTATGCGTGTGTGCGCGTGAGTGTGTGTGTATACTTATATGCTGCATTTGATGGTCTTGTCCTTGTTCCTAAGTCATCTTTTGAACATTCACGCAAGCAGTCACCACACACACACACACACACACACACACACACACACACACACACACACACACACACACACACACACACGTGTGTGCGCGAACTCACCGTGTGCGTGTATGTTCGCTCGCTCTTACCCACACACATATACAAATGTGTGTATGTGCACGTCCACACCAACACACGCGCGCACACACATCCATACACATAAGCGCACAAATGCACACACATATGCGCAAGCGCACGCGGCCACATACAAAGACACACACATACACACAAATATGTACACATATAGCCTATATGCAGATACGTGTGCTCACACAATCCCCACAAATTACACACACACACACACACACACACACACACACACACACACACACACACACACACATGCACACGCACTTTTGCACACGCACACAGACACACACAGACACACAGACAGACACACTCGTGCACAAACACATACACACACACACACACACACACACACACACACACACACACACACACACACACACACACACACACACACAAACGTGCACACATGCCTGCGTGCGCGCGCGCGCACACACACACATAAACACACACACACACACACACACACACACACACACATGCGCCTACATGCGCCTACGCACGCACATGGGCCCATGCCCACACATCATACATACCCATGTGTGCATTCACCACACACACACACACACACACACACACACACACACACACACACACACACACACACACACACACACACACACACACACACACACACACACACAAACGGTAGGTAGGCACTCAAGGTCTGACCAGCGCATTGGGCTAATGCCTAGGTCACACATCCGCTGAGTCGTAGCTATGAGACCCTCTTCTTTCAATTGTCTCATCTTTGTTGTTAATTTATTTATCCATCAGCTTCAAATCATGCGTAGTATGGTCTCAAAAATCAGCAGACGTGATGTAGCGTATATGGACTAGTCCACAGGCAGTGACGCCTCCTTGATGAAACTGAAACTTAAACTCATTCATTTATTCAGTTAGTTCATTTATTCTTATAGTCGTTAAATGACCAATAAAAATACATTTCAGAATGCAGCTACGTTTTCTTTCCCCGTTTACTTATTTATTCATTCATTTATTTATCTGTTTATTCATTTATGTATGTATGAATTTATTCATATTTTTTGTGTAGGAATGTCAAGTTTCATTCTGAGCATCGCTAATAACTTTTTCTTCCTGCGTTTTCCCTCGTTGCTGTACTATTACAGTCCATATAAGTAACAAAGGGTTGAGGGCAGAGTTGAGTGGCACCATGAACATCACCATGGTACCGTAAATCTTGACTAGCGCCGGCATGCCTTCAGCAATCATCATGGTCACCAGACCAAATGAAAACCAACGAAGGGTTTCCAAGGCAGCCACTTTTCTCATCAGGTGGACTGCACTGTAAACTGACCTGTCTTTCGAGTCTAGTTCAATTCTGTATGTTGGCGTTCGTTGGTAGATGACCACCTGACCACCTGCAACCATCAGACACACAGTAAAATTGACTGCTACTGTAACGTTGAACCACCTGAATTTCTGGTCAGACTGGTACCCCTGAAACAGTGCCCAGACGACACAGTCCAGACTGACCAGAAAGTCCAAAATGTGAAAATCCAGGCAGGAACGGTATTGCAGACAGGAATATTCCAGCAAACCAAATTATTGCAATTGTCAATTTATTGAACTTTTGTTGATTATCAAAGACAACTTAGGAATAATATAGACGAGGATATGATCCAAAGTAACGAAACAAATAATCGAGACTGATATTTCATTGGATAGAAAGAAAAGGAAACCACTCATCTGACAAGTCAACTTCTGGTCCATACCCTTTCAACCTGGATGTACTGTTCATGAAATGTATCATCTGCAATTATGACGATGCCAACATTAGTTCCCATACAGATATCAGCAAAGTGCAAATGGGCAAGAATGCTTAAGAACTTTCTTCCGAACAGTTTCTTTAATCTAGCAGAAATCATGAAACAAATCACATTCCCTGTGGCTGCAACTATACTGATCACCCATAAGAAAAACTGAATATAGTTCTGATGGAATCAATGTTCTACATGAAGGTAATACTGTGGAAGGTGCTAAACAGTTTAGTTTACGTGTTTGTTCCGGAAATATATTGTCACAGCATAGCCTGTAGTCTGATGCAAGCATATCTTTTAAAGAAGACGATCTGGAAAACAGATCTAGAGGAAAATGACCAATGGATTCCACCTCAAGTCCAGTTCAATCAGTTTAGGCATGTTTTTAAAGCCTTTAGATCCAATGGTTTTAATATCAGAAGACGACAAATTGAGATATATTAAACATGGTAAATATAGATACATTTCGCTGGTAAGAACACTTAGATATGTCCTTGATATGTCCAGCCTTCTAAGTGTATAATGACAGTGCTTTAACATCTGATTTGATATTTTCCACAGAGGATTATTAGTCAATGATAAAGTTCTTAAATTAAGTAGTCCAACAAAAACATCTATGTCCAGAGTTCTTAAATAATTGTTGGTAAGATCCAAAAACTGCAAATTGCCGAGCTCCACACTAGTAATATTACTTAGGGCACAATAAGACAGACTCAGGGATATGAGGTACACGTTTGTCATGAAGTCTGTTAGAGACATTCCTGACCTTGCGGCGTTCATGAAGCGTATTCTAGGGAAGTGGTTCACTGGAAAGGGATCACTGCACCAGTAAGAATAACCTTGACACAGACAACCTATGGGGCAGATGGTGCCACACTCGAGCTCATCATCCTGTTGTGGGCACTGACCCCAGCCATCACACAGATGTTCTTCATGCACACAAACTTTAGATTCTCTACATTGATAGTAATAAGGGCAGGATACTCTCTCACAATTTTGTTCATCTTCACCAAAAACGCAGTCATAATAGCCGTTGCATCGAGTGTAAACAGGAAGACAATACAGCGATTTGGCTTTGCAGCTGTAATGTGTATTAGGACACGTTTCTTCAGCTTTCATCGCCTGCTGAGTAAAATAACCAGAACCATCTAAACTGATGTGATATCTTCCCACTCTGAATGTAACCCAATCATAAAATCTTTTAGCGGTAGGTCTTATACACTTGACTTCATCAGAATCGTCCAGGCAGTCTGAATAGTGATTACAACGCTGGCTGTGCAAGACACA
>JADBJO010015668.1:5000-20450 GCA_016801955.1 Conus betulinus
CAGAGTGTGTGTCTGTGTCACGAACTGTCAAATGTTTTAGGGCGTGCGCCTATGATCTGCGCGTTTACACATGTTTATGTGTGTGTGTGTGTGTGTGTGTGTGTGTGTGTGTGTGTGTGTGTGTGTGTGTGTGTGTGTGTGTGTGTGTGTGTTTGTGAGTGCGCGCGCGCGTTCCTCGCGCGCACGCTTCACGCGCGTTTCTGTATCAGCTAAAAGTGGCCTCGGTGTACAGACATCCCGTGCAGCCCATGCTGATCACTTGGCTCACCTTGACAGCGAGCAGAGTTCGAGTCCTGTTAGCCTGGACGGAGAACATTCCTTTTTTTTTTTTTCAAGAGCCTGGGAGGGAGATCTTCGGTTGTGACCGCACCGGTGAGTTTTTGGGGGTCTCCGAGCCATCGAAGTGATGCTCTTGTGTCCTCGGTGAGGTATCTGGTTATCCAGAGCCTGTATAGTCCACAGAGCTCACTCACAGGTTTTGGTGAGTTAACAATTTGTTGTGTGCATGTATCTTTTCATTTGTTTGCTACTGTTTTATAGATATGTATATTATTCTTGCTTTCCCATTTCTAAAAAAAAAAAAAAAAAACTTCACTTTCAGCTACAATTGGATTCAGACAGGAGGGGGAGAAAGGAAACCCTAGTCAGCCTCGTCTCTTATTCTTTTCATTGTTGGTGTGTGACTCTCTTTATTGAATAACTGGGGTTTATTTCTTGCGCAAACAAGCTTATCACAGAAAGGTGAAGATATCGTTTTGTATACCTCCGACTCGAATTATTGTATCGTTATATTCTTTTACGGTAAGCACATTGTTTGATGTAGTGTAATGTACTATGATACTATTGTGTGGATGAAAACGCGTTTATTTTTTCGGCTTTTGCTATTCTCATTTCTTTTGGGCTCGTGTATATAAATGGAAATCCTTTGAAATCACTCTTGATTCAATATAAAAGTGGAAGAAAACATTGTAGAAGCCTTATATTGAAGAAGGGGACATTATGGTAGTCATTTTATTATAGTCAAGTAAGCGTTAACTTGCACCACACTCTCTGAAATTCTCTGTAATATTTAACTTCTATAAGAGGAAAGGGAGATGCTAACCAAAAATAACTGGAGAAAACAAAGCTGGGGAAAGACTTTGTTATTTTTAGTCATCTAAAATATTCCATTTCCCCTCCCTTACGGCAATTTCGCTTTGTCTCCAGGCCTTTTTTTTACCCTGATCTTGCGTTCGAAATATCCATCCCCAGTCCTCCACTTCCCCTTCATCATCACCAGCATTCCTTCAGCAAGTTATCCCCCTGGAGACTGCGCCATTGGACCTTCATCCTCATACCCACTTCGACGTCCCAAGTTCAACAATTCTTCTCTGCGCTCGCAGGGCTACATTGCCTGCATGCTACCATCCCCCACAGTGCCAGCAATTAATCCTTTCCCGACGCGGGTGCTTGGACGTTTCAACATCTTTTATTTTCTCTGTTCACAACCTATTCTATAGTTATAATTAATTAAGCCTGGTACTCGTCATAATCATCCTCATCCCCATCCTCCTCATCATATGCGTTTTGATGTATGTTGTTTCGTGTGATTCTATTGTTGTGTGTGATTTGTGCAATGAAGTGTCATTAAATGTCGGAAATGGAACTGTGTTAGTGGGTTAGTGTTAGAGTAAGAGTGGGAAAGGGTGTGGGTCTTGGTTTCGTGGGCACTAAGCCTGCGTTACAATGGTGGATATGCGGTGTACGTGCTAGGTAGTTAGGGTTACTAGTGTATTTGTTTAGGCTAGAATAGGGTGTCTTGTCGTGTCCTGTGTCTGGTACGGTAGTGGTAGTGTTGTTGGGAAGTGGACAAGGGGTGTATCTCTTTGTAGATCAATAAGTGAATTATGTAGGTTCAACTTACAGTGTGTGTGTGAGACTGGCCATCTCGCCAACCATTTCGCTTTTGTCCAATTCTGATTTCCTCTTCCAGCCGTGGCTCTCTACTTATTTTGTTTGTCATATTCAATCTTTTTTTCTTTTTTTCCAATGGAACTGCGCCCCACTGCTGAACGTTTGCTTAGGGAGACCGGTCAAGTCCCGCCAATTGTCCCAACTGTTATTACTAGTGCTGCTGGGGTTTTCCACTGAGTTACTTGGACAACCCACTGCTGTATCTACTCCAAAGTCGTCCGTTTCTACAAGAACTAGTCCTCGTATCGCTGCCAACTTTTCACCTCCTATTCCAGAACCAACGATGCTAGCGCCTTCAGACACGATGCCTGTTGACTTGGACCTGGCGGCATTGTATTCTCAGTTCCGGACCCTGGGTCAAAATCTTGGTCTTCAAGGCCGTGACCTTGCACATTTTGTACGTGATTCTGTGGAAAAAGAGCGTGATCGTCGAGAACGCTTGGTAAGGGAGGAAAGAGATCGACAGGAAAGTGAAAGAGACCGGCAAGAAAGAGAAAGGGATAGGCAAGAAAGAGAAAGGGATAGGCAGGAAAGACAGCAGAGGGAGGACCTGTTCTGGAGAGGACGCGAGGAGGAAAGACCGGATTTAATAGGACTCTGGCTGAAGCAGTATCCAATCGTTCTAACTCGTACCCAGTGATTTTAGAAAAGTTCGAAGACAAAGATGACATTGACTTCTATCTGCAACACTTCGAGAAAATTGCAGTGGCACACAAATGGAACAAGGACACATTGGTAGCGAGGTTGAATCCACAGCTGACTGGGGCAGCCAGGGAAGTTTTTCTGAGATTGCCTGCCAGTGATTCCAACAATTTTGAGAGGTTGAAGAACGACCTGCTGGTACGATTTCAGAAAACAGCCTCCTTCTACCGACAGCAGTTTCGACAGGTTAGGAAAGAGCCTGGAGAAACTTTCACAAACTTTATTGAACGCCTCAAGTGTATCCTCCAGCGGTGGTCTCTGTCTGGTAAACGTTTGTCCAAAGCAGACGATGTTGTAGACATGTTTCTACAAGACCAATTTTTCAAACATACTGACTCCTGATCTCGCAACTCATGTAATGAAGCAGCAGCCTGGTGATGTGAAAACTGCTGCCAAGCTCGCTGAAACTCACATTGAGGCTAAGCGTTTTGGTCGGGCGGCAAACATGGGAGTCAAGCAGGAAAAGCTTCGTACATCCAAAGGCCAAGAGAGAGTAACAGCTCCTCAAACATTTCCACAAAGGAAGGGGAATGGCAATTGTTACCGCTGTGGTAAACCAGGACACTTGAAACGAGACTGCAAGGAGTTGAAGGCAGTCTGCAGACAATGGACGCAGCCAGAATCAACAACTACCACAGAACTTGCAGCTTTATGCGACCAGTGCAGTTTCAAGCCATTTGTCCCGCGAGTATCAGTAATGATTAATGGCCAGCAGGCTGTTGGACTACGAGATACTGGAGCTGAGATTAGTGCTGTATCTTCCCGGTTTGTGTCAGAGGAGGATCTCACAAGCTGATTTGTAGATCTGACCTTTGCCAACTCATCAAGTGGAGGACCATTCCCGACAGCTTTCATTGACCTGGAATCTCCTTTTGTCCAAGGACATATTGAGGCAGTAGTAATGGACAAAGCAAATCAAGACCTCATCATTGGAAACGAGATGAAGTTTGCATCTGGAGAGTATGCCCAGGTACCAGTCTATGCGCGCAAAAGATCTTGCTGTACAGACTAGAGCACAGGCCAAACGGGGGGATCAAGAAACATCCATACCAGTATCAAATATATGTGGACTCGACCTCACTCCGGATAAGCTCAAAGAATTACAAGAAGGTGACTCATCCCTTGAAAATGCTAGAGCGATGGCCTGTTCTGGAGAGACTGCTAAAAGTAAAGGGGGGGGGGGGGGGGGGGGGGGGGGGGGGTGAAGTGTGTCGTATCGGAAGGTACATGGGATCCTGCACCGAGAATTTAAGAATGGGGATCAGGTGTTCAAACAAGTTTGCGTACCATTTCTTCTTCGAAGGGAGGTTATGCGACTGGCCCATGATACGCCAATGGGAGGAGACATCTTGGCACCAAAAGGACCAGGCAGAGAATTTGGGCCGAGTTTTACTGGCCAGGAATGTCTGGCGACATCCAGCGTTACTGTCACTCTTGCGATATGTGCCAAAGAGTTAGCCCCAAGGGACGAGTCAGCAAAGTACCACTAGAAGGATGCCAGTGGTAGGCCAACCCTTTGACAAGGTGGGTGTGGACCTTGTTGGACCGATACGACCAGCCTCTGACCGCGGCAACAAGTACATTTTAGTCATGGTGGATCACGCAACTCAGTACCCTGAGGCAGCTCCTCTAAAGTCTGTGGAGTCAGAGAGGGTTGCCGAAGTCTTGTGGGAAATGTGGTCAAGACTGGGAATCCCAAAAGAAAGTGCTGACTGACCAGGGAACTCAGTTTACTGGAGCTGTCATGCAAGAAATATTCAAACTTCTCTCAATTAGAGGCATCACTACATCGCCATATCATGCCCAAAGCAATGGGCTAGTCGAACGTTTTAATGGTACTTTGAAAGCAATGCTAAAGAAGATGTGTCAAGAGAAACCAAAAACGTGGGATCGATTTATCCCAGCAGTTCTCTTTGCCTATCTGGAGGTTCCACAGGAAGGGACAGGGTTTTCACCATTCGAACTTCTGTATGGGCGAACAGTCCGAGGACCCATGACAGTTCTCCAGCAGCTGTGGACCAAGGAGCAAGTCGATGATGAAGTCCGGGCTTCATGCACGTATGTTCTGGATCTGAGGAATAGAATTGAGGAGACGTGTCGTTTGGCCAGGCAACATCTTCAGAAAGAAGCAGTTCGCCAGAAAAAAGCATTTCGATAGGCGAGCCAAACCTCGATGTTTTAAAGTGGGTGACAAGGTTATGTTGTTGCTCTCCCAGCGAGAGCAATAAATTGCAAATGGCATGGCAGGGCCCTTTTTCTGTCCTGGAGAGAGTTGGCAAAACTGATTATCGTATACGTATCAAAGGCAAAGAGAAAGTGTTCCACGCCAACATGCTAAAGGAATACGTCGAACGCCCTAAACTTACAGTGGCTGTGTCGGTAATAGATGACAGCGAGTGTAATGAAGTGTAGACAACGCGAGAAGACATTCCTGTGATTTCGTTACAAGCTCAGGAAGGACCTGCTAATGTTCAGCTGGACCCTGATCATCCAGAAAGGCACGCCGACCTCCTGCACTTTTCTGCAGTCTTTGGCGACGTGTTCACTCTCTTGCCACAGAGGACTACTCTCACGCCCTGCAGTATCAAGTTGGAACATGAGGAACCAGTACGCACACGACAGTTCCCTCTGCCCTTCTCCCAGCGTGAAACGATCCAGGAAGAGGTAAACAAAATGCTAAGATAGGAGTCATTGAGAATTCGACTTCCCCATACTGTTCTCCAATTGTATTGGTTAAGAAAAAGAGACGGCAAAATACGCTTTTGCATCGATTTCAGACGGCTCAATCAAATTGTGATTTTTGGTGGTGAACCTATCCCAGACATCGAGTACCTGTTCTCAAAGCTTGGGCAGGCCAGATACTTCAGTAAGATCGACCTGACAAAGGGTTATTGGCAAATCCCCATGGTGGAAAAATAAACCTAAAACTGCTTTCTCAACACTGCAGGGTCACTACCAGTGGACTGTTATGCCTTTTGGACTGAAGACAGCTGGTGCAGTGTTTAGCAGGGCAATGAGGGAGATGCTAAAGCCTCTTCACTTTCCTGAAGTCGACAACTTCATGGACGATTTACTGGTGGCTACTCAGACATGGACGCGTCACCTTGAGTGTCTCTATGCACTGTTTCACAGACTTCGTGAGGTTCGGATGACTGCTCGGGCTACCAAATGTTTCCTTGGGTTTGATGAAGTTACGTATCTTGGGTTTGTGGTACGAAAGGGTAAACTGAAAGCAGAGGACGAGAAGATGGCCAAGATTGGCAAGGTTCAGCCCCCTGAGACTAAGAAACAAGTTTGGGCCTTTTTAGGGCTGGCAGGTTTCTACTGGCGATTCGTGCCGAACTTTGCGGAGATCGCCCTTCACCTGACAGATGCAACAAAGTCCAGGATGCCAAACAGAGTGAGTGGACTCCCCGAATGTCAGAAAACTTTGAAGAGCTGAAAAAAAGACTGTAGTAAACCCGCTTGTGTGATGCCCAACTGGGAGTTGTCGTTTGTACTGAGGACAGATGCCTCGGATGTTGGGTTGGGCGCGATCCTTTTACAGGACCAGGGAACTGGTCTCCAACCCGTGACGTGTGCCAGTAAGAAACTACTTCCTGCAGAAAAGAACTACTCAACGGTTGAAAAGGAATGCTTTGCCATCATGTGGGCGGTCCAGAAATTGAACCGTACCTGTATGGACGGCATTTTATTGTTCAGACTGACCACCAACCCTTACAGTATTTGAAGAGACTGAAAGCATCCAATGGCCACCTAATGAGGTGGGCACTTCAACTGCAGTCATTCTCGTTCAGTGTTCAAGCAATACCAGGAAAAGAAACGTAGGTGCTGATTTTTTGAGCAGATGCCCAGAGTGAGTTTGGTTGACAGTTCATGGACATTATGCATGATTTAAACTATGTTTAAACTTGGTTCGGGGGTTTGTCATGAACTGTCAAGTGTTTTAGGGCGTGCGCCTATGCTCTACGCGTTTGCACATGTTTATGTGTGTGTATGTACGTGTGTGTGTGTGTGTGTGTGTGTGTGTGTGTGTGTGTGTGTGTGTGTGTGCGCGCGCGCGCGCGCGTTCCTCGCGCGCACGCTTCACGCGCGTTTCTGTGTCAGCTAAAAGTGCCCTCAGTGTACAGACATCCCGTGCAGCCCATGCTCATCACTTGGCTCACCTTGAGAGCGAGCAGTGTTCGAGTCCCGTTAGCCTGGATGGAGAACATTCCTTTTTCTTCAAGAGCCTGGGAGGGAGATCTTCGGTTGTGACCGCACCAGTGAGTTTTGGGTCCTCCGAGCCATCAAAGTGATGCTGTTTTGTGTCCTCGGTGAGGTATCTGGTTATCCAGAGCCTGTATAGTCCACAGAGCTCGCTCACAGGTTTTGGTGAGTTAACAATTTGTTGTGTGCATGTATCTTTTCATTTGTTTGCTATTGTTTTATAAATATGTATATTATTCTTGCTTTCCCATCTAAAAAAAAAAATACACTTTCAGCTACAATTGGATTCAGACAGGAGGGGGAGAAAGGAAACCCTAGTCAGCCTCGTCTCTTATTCTTTTCATTGTTGGTGTGTGACTCTCTTTATTGAATAACTGGGTTTATTTTCTTGCGTAAACAAGCTTATCACAGAAAAGGTGAAGATATCGTTTTGTATACCTCCGACTCGAATTATTGTATCGTTATATTCTTTTACGGTAAGCACATTGTTTGATGTAGTGTAATGTACTATAATACTATTGTGTGGATGAAAACGCATTTCTTTCGGCTTTTGCTATTCTCACTTCTTTTGGGCTCGTGTATATAAAGGAAATCCTTTGAAATCACTCTTGATTCAATAAAAAAAAAATGGAAGAAAACATTGTAGAAGCCTTATATTGAAGAAGGGGACATTATGATAGTCAGTCGTAAGCGTTAACTTGCCCCACCCCTCTCTGAAATTCTCTGTAATATTTAACTTCTATAAGAGGAAAGGGAGATGCTAACCAAAATCATAACTTTTACATGGAGAAACAAAACTGGCTTTGTTATTTTTAGTCATCTAAAATATTCCATTTCCCCTCCCTTACGGCAATTTTCGCTTTGTCTCCAGGCCTTTTGTTACCCTGATCTTGCGTTCGAAATATCCATCCCCAGTCCTCCACTTCCCCTTCATCATCACCAGCCATTCCTTCAGCAAGTTATCCCCCTGGAGACTGCGCCATTGGACCTTCATCCTCATACCCACTTCGACTTCCCAAGTTCAACAATTCTTCTCTGCACTCACAGGGCTACATTGCCTGCATGCTACCATCCCCCACAGTGCCAGCAATTAACCCTTTCCCGGGCGCGGGTGCTTGGATGTTTGAACATCTTTTATTTTCTCTGTTCACAACCTGTTCTATAGTTATAATTAATTCAGCCTGGTACTCATCATAATCATCCTCATCCCCCCCATCCTCCTCATCATATGCGTTTTGATGTATGTTGTTTCGTGTGATTCTATTGTTGTGTGATTTGTGCAATGAAGTGTCATTAAATGTCGGAATGGAACTGTGTTAGTGGGTTAGTGTTAGAGTAAGAGTGGGAAAGGGTGTGGGTCTTGGTTTCGTGGGCACTAGGCCTGCGTTACAGTCTGTTTCTGAGTCGTTCTGAACCTCATGCTCCCCATTTTCATTAATGTGGAGCAGCATGGAGAACCTGTTGGGGGTGGGGAAGGTGGACAGAGCTGAATCAATATGGCTACCAGATGGTGTGGTTTGGTTTTGGGTTGGGTGCAGTATAAACTGAGTTTGTTTGAGGTGTTTGAGTTCAGATTTCAGGTGGCTGTTTTCTGCTTCTAATCGGCGAATACTTCTGGAGTGAGGGTGCAAGAGGTTTGAACCTCTGACAATAGTTTTGACAAAAGTGTTGACTATTTGTTTGAGGTTTTGTACTGCTGGGTTACATTTGTAGGCGTAGGATAACGTGGTGATTTGCTTGATTTTTGAGGACGCAAGCTGCGTGCCGCTTTTGCGTTGCTTGTAGAAGAGGGTGGGCGTAATGTTTTCACATCGGAGTGGGTAGGTGGTTTGGCTTTCTTTTGTTTGGGTGTTTGCATGCTCTCATGTTTTAACTGAGCAGAGCTTCGCTTCTGCTTTGTTGGAATATGTGGAGTATGTGTGGTGAGTGCTGGGGTGAACTGTGTCTGCATGTTTCCCTCGGGCGACTGTAGCGGGACCGTAGGGGCAAACTTTGTGCATGGCGAGGATGTGGATTGGGATGGAGTGGTATCACAGCTGGCTGGAGGGATGGTGGTTGGGCTGGTCAGCAAATGCAATCTGGGGAGATGAGGAGGTCCATGGGGAGACGGGATGTCCTGGCGGAGAGTCACCAGAGGGGAGTCTTCTTCAGGGAGGAAGGGGAAGGTCAGACAGGTTGTCGCATACAGCCTTGTTGAGGTTGGGATGGGAATCTTGGCGGGTTAATGAGAAGATTGTTGGAATCACCTGGATTAGTGATTCGAACTCATACTGCAGCCATTTCTTGCACAGGTTTCCCTGTACAAGAATAGTACCTGTAGTGTAAAAGACAGTGATGGTGATGAGTTTCAGGGTGCTACATTTGACCTGGACCTTGGTCCGGTACAACTCATCACTGGGGAGGCTGGTGGAGATAGACGAAAAATCGGCATTGTCGCTGAGGACAAGAGGCCGATTATTAGAGAGAGAGAGAGAGAGAGAGAGAGAGAGAGAGAGAGAGAGAGAGAGAGAGAGAGGAGCACACACACACACACACACACACAAACACATAAGCGCGCACGCACGCGCGCGCGCGCGCGCACACACACACACACACACACACGCGCGCGCGCGCGCGCGCGCGCGCGCGCGCACACACGCACACATATCCTGTTACTAAAATTTGAAGTTCCATTAAAAAACTTTTGATATGGATTAAGAGTACAGAACGTTGATAACAACAAATCTGTACTTAGAAGCAATCGAGTTTTACAATGCTGACTTTTTCGGGCATTCTCTTAAGTAAATGTAATCAGTCTCTCCTAGAGATCCTTTGCTACACCTCTCTTTAAGACGTGTCAGAAATAGTTCCATCTTTTACTACTTTCACCCAACACACTGATCTTTCTATACGACTTCTTTTGCCTCTGGTTCCCCATACTATCTCATTACTATGGACGTGATCACACTGCACACCAAATGCAATCTGGGAAGATGATGAGGAGGTCCATGGGGAGACGGGATGTCCTGGGCGGAGTGTCTTCAGGGAGGGAAGGGGAAGGTCAGATCCCCACAAGACAGATCTCATTGGACTCAAACGTTTCCTACAGAAAAGGTACGCTCCGTATCCATATCACCAATCTCCCTGCCCACTTGAACCTTTGTTTGTTTTTTTTTTTTTTTGTTTTTTTTTTAATTTCAAGCTCACTTGCTTTCAAAAGACAATATTTTACGACGTCCGTAATCGTAATAGTAACTTAAGACTCCCTGATCAGAAATCAGTCATACGAATTCAAACTTGGTAACTGACCAGTCTCTTGAGATATCCACAAAGTAAGGTTTTCATTTCAAGGTGACTTTAAGAGAGTGAAGTGTACTACATTGAATACAAGCATTGAGTAAGCGCAGAACACATGAAGATGTCAATATCATTTGTCGGAAAGATATCCGACAACGCGACTTGAATTTTTGGCCATCATCAGCCTTTCCATTCAGTTTGCTTTAATCGTTTCAGTAGAATTTCCATCATTTTTCTTGGACGAAAGAGTTTGTAACATTGTCTGCTACTGCTAGAGTTGCCTGTTGCGTACATCTCCTACGACTTTTTTTTTTCTCCTTTTCATCATAATTAGTGGACAGAGTATTACTATGAAGTACTACAATCACATGATTGGTTTTAGTGGAATCGTGAAAGGAATAATGGGATACTTGCCATTTTCATTATTTCCTCAACAGCTCCATTTTTTTCTTCTTTGGGAACTATCCCTGAAATGTGAAATATTTTGAATATATCTGGATTTTATTGACCTATCAAGAGAATTCTTGTGACTTGGTTCAGGGCAAAATATATTGCAAATCAAGACAAGGTCCTGTTAGCTACTGGGTGGTTTGCAATAAGAACTCAGTATTTTCATGAAGAACTATGGACAAGAAGAAGTCGACGTAAATACCTACACTAAAAAGGAAAATTTCACACAGACAGCATGTGGAAATGAAGAAGGTGACTTGCCAGCAGAGGAAGCATGAAACACTTGGATAATACGCCAAAGGATAAATGCCTACGTACAGACCGATTATTTTCCTAAAATTCTCGTGCGACATCAAAGCATGGTTTGTTTCATGTTCTTTAGATGAAGGATATTTGAAGTGATTGGAGAAATATCGATTTCGAAAACGGAAGACACTACTATTTGGATACCCAGAGAAGATAAATCCTCGGAATATTTTAAATGATCGCAGCCTTATGTGGTCTATAAAAGTGGATCTTCGTCACTATTAACAAAATTAAACAATCACGATCTTTTCTCTTCTTAAGTGATATCAACAGATTTCGTTTGATGAGTTTGACACATCTCTTTGTATCCTTTAGTATCTGACAGTAGCCCCCATTTCCAAGTCTTGAATTCTTCTTTCCAGATCCGCTGCGAAGATTCATGTTTCGCACGCATACAGGAAGATGAAATATACTAGTTCAGTAGGAACCCAATGATGACTTTCATGGAGATGTTGTAGTTCTTCCAAATATGTTTTAGACAGGACAGTGCCGATATTGTCTTTGCTGCCTTTGACAGGATTTGTGGTTCAGGTGCTCAATGCTAATGAAGGATTCCTGGTAAGAGAAATGTTGAACGGTTTCTAGTTCCTGTCCATGGACCGTTATACTGGTTTTGACGGAAATGCTATGACTTGCCATCAATTCGTTCTCCTAGCGCTAATCCCCATACCATATCTTGATGTCCATCCAATATTTGAAAAAGCTTGACGAGTTCTTGTTCACTGACTGCCAGACCATCGATACCGTCGGTAAAATTAAGGTTCGAAAGAAAGTGTTATTCCACCCATGTTTGCGTTTACATGACTTTCAAGAGTATCAGTCATAATGCACTCCAGGAATGTGTTGAAAAGTGAAGGAGATAGAAGGTAGCCCTGACAAACTCCAACTGAAGTGTGGAATCACTATTCAACAGCACACTGCTCTGGTAGCCTTAGACCACAGTTTCTGGACGGTGTGGATTAACTTTTGCCCAGTGTTCAATTTTGCCATTGTTGCCGATAACGCTTCCTGATATTGACATTAGAGTTATGAAATCACAGGCCCAGAAAGTAAAATATGTCACTTTGCTGACAACAACACCTTTACTTAGCATGGAGAAATACTTTCATATGACAAGTCGTTTGAGATACTGGATTAACTGGAAGCTATTTCAGACTTGCATCAATTCATGAACAAAGTCTTTGAACTTAGGCTTGGTAGTTAAAAAAAAAAAAAGAGAAAAAAGCAAATGAGTTATAATGAAATAAAATTAAATGTATACGGGTTTAAAATACCAAACCATGGTTTTCTAACGATCTTTCAAACATGAAAGAGATAAGCTGGGCAGACAAACTCTTTGGAATTGAAAGAAATAAAGAGCGAAAGTATGGGTATGAAGAACAATAATACCATTGCCAGAATAGAATCTGTGAAAGAAATCTTCGTTTCAAAGAGTGTTTACTTGTAAATGCTACTGTCAAATCCACAGGACATTATGATCAAGGATATACAGAAGTGTGAATTCAAGTTGGTATGGGATGATAAGATCGACAACCTCTTACATAGACACTCTGTGCAACACAGTTAAATCGAAGAGGGGCTGGGTGTGGTATTCTTAAATTAGAGGATAAGCAAAGGCGCACACTAACTTTGAAAATATATTATGGTCGTTGTCTCCAAAAGTAGAATCATTATTTTTAATTGGGTGCGGCCTTTCTTTCTTTTTTTTTTTCTTGCTTTTTTTTTTTTTTAAGCACAACAAGATGCAAAGCATATAAACGTACTCCCAGTTTAAATCTATCTTAAATACGCGTGTAGAAAAAACGTCACAACCAAACTTGCATCATAATTTTTTTTTTTTAGTCACAATCAAACATGCGTCATAATGTGTTTCGTCACTGAGATAAGAAATCGGCGAAGAGCTTCCAGCGATATTCCATAAAGAAGAAAAAAAAACGTTTTGGGCCGTTGGGCCTATAGCCGTTAGTAACGGCTATTCTGGTAAAATAAAACATTGGACATTATCCATGACCCATAATGAACATACCTATAAATGTTCAGAAAGATCGGCCCAGAAGTTTTGTCTGGAGCGAGTGGAACACATTTTGACCACAGACAGACAGACACACTGACAGACTGCATTTATTCGTTCCCATTCTAAAGTACTCCCTGTTCTATAAGAACTGGGAGTACAACTGGTATTAATGACGTATACGAAGAAGTTAAAAATGCATATGGACATGACTGCAATTGTGTAGAATTAAAGAAAGAGCACGAACTTGCATTAAAACCCATACTATACAGTGAAAAAAAATTGTGATGGGAAATGACTTTCTAGTACCAGATATGTCAAGAATCCACCAAATGAAACTCGGTATTTCGTACACTGAGATACTTTATTCACAGAGAAATGGATAAAGAATAACCTACCTTAAACACTTAAGTTGTGTAGAAGCTCAATGAAAATAAATCTTGTTTGATGAGAAACACCCATGTTCAAGATAATGCGAATGAGAACAGAGAACAGCTTACAGAAAAGGCACACAGAAGTGCATGCATATACTATGACATTCCTTTGAACAAAAATTAATTACAATGTGAAAGATAAAACCTCTTTCTTTCACAATCGGGAGAAATTAATAATACTCCAAACACGTGGGAGGCAGTGCCACAATAAGTTAAGAAAATAAAAGAATTAAAGTGAAAGTGGTCTCGAACCAAAATACTATTAGTACTACGAGTACTATTAAGATCATCGCCAGCGCCTACAACTGCTACTACTACTACTACTACTGTTGCTGCTGCTGCGACTAGTACTGCTGTTCCTTTGTACAACACCTAATCGCCAACACAGAGGTCTAAGCACTTAAGATAAATGCAATAACAACATAAATATGACAAAAACAAACAAAATCCACCAGGTCACTCATCTCTCTCTCTCTCTCTCTCTCTCTCTCTCTCTCTCTCTCTCTCTCTCTCTCTCTCTCTCTCTCTCCTCACACATGCACACGCATACACACATACACATACACCGCTCGCTGAGAGAGAGAGAGAGAGAGAGAGAGAGAGAGAGAGAGAGAGAGAGAGAGAGAGAGAGAGAGAGAGAGAGAGAGAGAGAGAGAGAGAGAGAGAGAGAGAGATGTCTGACCTTCAGCAAGCTGTAAATCATCCGAAATCCCACGCCAGACCAAGGACAAGGGCGGGTTTTCCCTCTGTTCACATGTACGATTAGGCCTATCTTCTGCACACCACTGAATACTTTTGGCAAGGGAGGCAATGTTAAACAACGACTCCAGAGTTCTTTTTCCTGTTCCCTTGTAGTCACAGTTAAAGACACTGTATTGTCGTAACAGTCGATGTTCATGTGACGGAAACTCACTATAACGGATTGATTGTCCGGGATTCTGAGGAATACTTTGTCTGCCAGTAAAGAGCTGTTGTAGGTGTCCGGGCTATAGCTCTCAGTCTGTATGCGTCCTGATTTTGAGGAGAAAAAATGGAAAATTCCTGTTCAACACAGTTTCATGGGATAACAAGGATCATCTTAGGACTCTGTTACACCTAAAATAATGAGTATTTCATAAGCTTTTAACGACCTGACAACATCTCCACCTTCTGAAATATAAACCTGATTTCACATCACATGAAAAAATTCAACACGATAAAGAGTGATGACATTTATGAGTGTATTTGTGGCCATTCATGAAAATGTGTTGAGCATCAAAAGGTGTTATTTGAAGAACAGATCCAGTTAACCAGTTCACTTCCAGACCAGCAAATACATTTACCACTGACCGCAAAACTGCAGAGATTTAAATATGACTCCATCCTAATATTGTTTTGAACTAATTTTAAATGTCTGTACACACACACACACACACACACACACACACACACACACACACACACACACACACACACACTACGCCAGCATGGTGGATTGCTTCAATGTACATGTTTAGCGCTCATTGAAAAATCCAGTAAGTTCATACGACGTACAAAATGGTCAAAACAAGAGCAGCTACAAAGAAAGAAAAGAAAATATGCTCAACAAAAAGTAAGTTCGATCCTTGTGAATGTTCTCGGCTTGAATCGCAATCTGAATGTCCGACTCAAAACGAGCAGGCATCTAGCCAAACGAGCAGCCACAGTACATCAGACCCTGCAACGGCTGGTGAAAATCCTTGTAAAGATACTGGTCAGTCTGAAAGTTCCTTGGAAATTCTGACGTGCACAATGAAAATGCTCTGCAACAGAATTTCGGCCTTGGAAAAGAAAATAGAGGAGCTGACGAAAGATAACAACAAAAAATGGAGCTACAAACAAGCTGAAACTGTAAGCGTTGGAACACAAACAAATAGTTCAACGACAACATCTTCGGGCACAAAATCGCAGCAACATACCAACATATGCTGACAAGGTGAAGTCTCCAGCTCACAAAAAAAAAAACAGTTTATTTCAACAAAACTCCCCATTCAGTCAGTTACACAAAGAGCAAAAGAAAAACCATCTGGAGCAAAAAAAAAAGAACAGTTGGCTGACGTCAAATCTATTGGCATCAAATCCGATGACGCC
>JADBJO010015668.1:20806-25806 GCA_016801955.1 Conus betulinus
AGCACTGGCACCGGCAATACACAGGGAGCAGTCAATATCAAGTCGTCAAGAGGCAACCCACGGAGGAGACACTGCACTGCTGCCGAGTCACTTCAGTGGTGTTCAGTGGCGCCTGTTCTGATCTAACATACGCAGGACACCACCTACTAAGCACCCTACTGACGACAATAATTGCTTAGTCGCAGAACCGGCGTGAGTGAGCTCTCCCTCCGGAGGGCGCCACCACGTCCGTCCAACGACAGTCCCCCATGGACTCGCTGATACCGGTGACCACGACGGAACCAAACCAAGGCCACAGACGTGGAGAGGCATCGAAACTGAGGTCACCATGAGAGCAGGGCATGAAGGGCCACAGAATTTGAGACTTTTTTTTAATGCTGATCGATGAGAATGAGGATGATTAAGATGATGCTACGGATTTCCATTTCGGTCTGAGACTACATGACAGGGCTGTACTCTACGCTTCCTTTCATAATATATCCCGGCGTCAACCAGGCCCGAGAAATGCAGACACCTGCAGTGTCGGTCAGGAAATTTGAGCAACACTCTCAGAAACGCATCCATTAAGTGGATTAAATTCGACTGTGTGGTCCCAGTCTTCCCAAATGAGCCTGCAGCAAACTCAACTCTGGGTAGGAGCCGGTCGGGGCAGAAAAACCCACATGACTTCTGATGGGATTCGAATCCACGACCTCCCAGCTGGGAGTCCGCGACGCTAACCACTTCGCCACGGCAGCTGGTGAGACGACAACTATTCAACGCTTTACTGTTTTCCAAATTTCCTCGTCATCAGACATCTCTTCTTTCCCACGAACCTTGATCCTCTCAACAACCGGCTCATGAGGGATGCCATCCACCTGTCTGACAGAGGTACCAGCATCCTCGCCGGAAATCTGGGGCGGCATGTCCATCGTCTCTTTTGGCAGAAACAATGCCGGAGACATCGCCGGAATCAACCACACGGGAGAGGCGCCTGGGGCCATGAGCCATTCCCCCCACCTCGTGCTGGTCGTGTCGAAGCTCCCGGTCAACTTCACCTTGCCATTTGATTCTGTTAACTTTTTGCCTTATGAAAACTTCCAATGATAATTTATTACTATTTCAATGGAACTGTCGGTCAATATCAACAAATCTCTTACAATTTGAAAATCATATATATCAACATAATTATTCAGTGCTAGCATTACAATCACTGAATCTAGATGTTCATAAGCTACCGAAAATACGCAATTTTTATTATCCACCTTTGTATAACTATAGGAATGATGGTAAAAGGATTCAAACCGCCATTTATGTGAGAAGAGATCTAAATTATTGTCCTCTGACCCTCCTATTCCTACTAATGCTGGAGTTTTCGCAACTGGGGTTACCGCAAAATTGAACAAGCAGACAAATTTAAACATCATTTCTGCTTACTATCCCAATGGCCCAAAGGCAGATAATACAGATTGGATAAAAAACCTTCCTTTGTCAAACAACAAATGGGTAATACTGGGAGATTTCAATGCGCATGCTCCATTTTGGGAATATGGTTGCACCACTACAACTTGCAACCGTTTAGTTGAAAAAATATCGTTGACTCCAAATTGGTTGTATTAAACGATGGTAGTATTACCAGACTGCCAGACATTTCCACTCATAAACCTACTTCTATTGATTTATCTTTAATTTCTCTGGAGTTGGCAGTAAACTCGGTATGGTCAACAGAGGATGATACTTTGGGCAGCAATCATTTCCCAATTATCATACAGTTAAAGGAGCATATTGAACATGAAGAAGATGGAAATGAAGATAGTATCCCAAAGTTTTCATATAAAAATGCACATTGGTCTCTGTATGAATCGATCTTGTCCAATACACATTTCCGTAGCATTGTAAATGAAGGTATAGATGCATATTATACAGAGTTTTGTCGACATCTCTTACAGTCTACCGGAAAATCTATTCCTATTTGTAACGATGCCCAACAGTGGAAATATGTTGGTAATTCATGGTGGAATTTAGATTGTGCAATAGCTGTAGCTCTTAAAAAAAGAAGCCTATAAAGCTTGGCTGAAAGTAAGAACAGATGAAAATTTCCTAGCGATGAAACATGCCAAAAATAACAGTAACAGGGTCGTTGCCCGGGCGAAAAGAATACATTTCTCAGAATTTTGTAGATCCAAAATATCAGAATCAAAAGATATCCATAAGGTTTGGAAAATGGTAAAAAATTGAAAAATGGTTATTGCTTGCAACAGTACCCAATTAAGTTAGATAATGATGCTCTTCCATCCTCACAGGAGAAAGCTGAGGCATCATCAAAAAAATATTTTCAGAAAAACTTGCTGTAGTCTCAGTCTCAGTCCATCTATCAGGTGTTTTTAGAGAGGAGGAAGAAAAACGAACTATCTATCAGGATCCACCACCAAATCATTTCCATTATTTAAACGCTCCTATTACATATGATGAATTTTGTGAGATGTTAGAATCTTTTTCTTCAAATTCAAGTGCTGTTGGCCTAGATGGTATATCCTATCAACTGTTATACCACTTGCCTTCACATTGGAAACGATTATTGCATTCATTTTACCAAAAAATGTTGGTTTAATGGAACTCTCCCTAGTATCTGGAAGAGATCTGTTGTAGTCCTAGTTCCAAAACAAGGTAAGTCCAGGTCAGATATTGGTAGCTACAGGCCAATAGCACTAACCTCTCACGTTGGAAAATTGTTAGAAAAGATTATCCAAAAACGTCTTTCATATTTTTTTTGAAAAAAAGAAAGTATAATCCAGTGAATCAAGCAGGATTTCGCAAAGGTCGATGTACAATAGATCATTTGGTGAAACTTACAAGTCAAATTAAAAAAGCAGTTTGTCAGACGGAAAAGTACACTTGCTACCTTTTTTTTATATCAGAAAAGTGTATGATAGTATCTGGCACGCTAGACTACTTTACAAATTGAAAGAAATAGGAATTAATGGAACGATGTTTCAATACTTTAAAAGGTTTTTTTTTTTTTTTTTTTTTTTTTTTTTTTTTTTTTTTTTAATCGCAGAGATCCATATGTACAAGAATAGGGAAAGTTTACTCGTCTTTTCAGAGTATTGATATCGGAATTTCACAGGGCTCTATTATAGCCCCCATGTCATTTAACATTCTTATTGATGATCTTCCAAAGATATCAAAAAGTGTGAGTTTAGTACAATATGCTGATGACATTGCTATGTGGATAAATACAATATCCGAAAGAATACTGGCAAGAGAATTACGAATCATATACAGAAGATATATCAGTTTGAGATAGATGAACTGAACAAATTTATTGAAAATAACGGGCTTATTCTCTCAGATGAAAAAAACACAGTTAATTTTTTTTCAATAATGGAGACAATCCAGTGTATTTGCCAAGCTTCAAATTGAATGATTCTGAATGCAGTACTCACAAAACATAAAATTTCTGGGTGTGAGCTTAACCCCTAAACTTAACTGGCGTTTTTACATTGAAAGCTTGATAGCTAAAACAAGGAAACCTTTAAACTTACTGAAAATAATTTGTATTCAGCCATGGGCTCAAGATACAAAAACCCTCCTGCACCTAGCTGTTTCCCTAATAAGATCAAAACTAGTGTACGAACAAGAAGTTTATTTTTCAGCACCTCAAAGTCTACTGAAAAAATTGCAAAGTATAGACAGCAAAGCTATCAAATTAGCGCTTGGTGTCCCAGTGCACACAAACACATTGAAGGTGTACAAAGAAATTAATATGATATCACTGTCAGATCAACGCAGATTAGCTGTGGCCAAATATGTCGCAAGAAGTCTTTCAGTGCCTAATTCAGTCGAAAACGAAGTGTTGATGGATTCAAATGTTGAATATCTCAAAAGAGTTCAACAGCTAGGTTATCTTTGTCCCGTTCGAAATTACACGAAAAAAGTCTTTTGAAAAATGCAATATTGATGTCACTTCTCTCTCACCTGCTCTTGTTGTTCCCCAGGTGACTCCATGGGAACATAGACAAGCTATCTTAGATGTAGATTACACTGATGTCCGGAAAAATTACAACATTAACATTTTAACTTCTAAAATGAGAGAAAACTTAGAAAACAAATATTCAGATTATTTACAAATTTTTTACGATGGTTCCGTTTGCCAGTTAAGTGCAGGTTCAGGTTTTGTTATTCCGGCTTTAAAAGTTAAAAAAACATACAGCCTTGGACAAGGATTTTCTATTTTTTACGGCAGAATTGTATGCTATTCTTATGGCGTTACTCTTTATTTGTGATAGTAATAATTTTTTCTGCAATATTTTATTTTGTGTTGATTCTAAGGCAGTGTTAGATAGTTTGAAAGTTGGATGTTAAAACAAGGAAAGATGTAATCTTTAAAATAAAGCATCTAATTAATTACATTATTTCCACAGGAATAAATATAGTCTTCTGCTGGGTACCCTCACACTGTGGTATTTATTGAATGAAATAGCAGATAAACTAGCCAGACGCAGGGTAATGAGCAATGCTGCAAAAACTAATTGAAGTTAGAGATATATGAAATATATTCGTTATTGGAAAGCTGTTTCCGAATTGAGAAGTCTCAGATAAATGTGTAATGGAAACGTATCCTAGACATATTTCTAGTTTAATATACAAGATACGTTTGAACTCTTGGAAGACCAAATATTCCCCAAATATAGCGTGTGCATGTTCTAAGCCATTATCTGGTGAACATATACTTTTCCATTGCCCCATTTTTGAATGCTCTTTATTCAAAAGCAAACATTGAAATCTCGAAATCTAAACCGGTTCACGCTATTTCTTTCAGTTCAGAAATTGTTGATGTTGCAAAAATTATCTCTCAATCTCAAATTAGCATATTTTTTTATGACCATGATAGTGCAGATTATATTTAAATTTGTACTGTTCTTGACATTATTTCTCACCTTTTCCTCCCCTGTGTACTCCTCCTTCCCCCTCCCCCCCCAACCCCCCCCCCCCCCCCCCCGTAAAGTCTAATATCACCA
>JADBJO010015668.1:40806-43031 GCA_016801955.1 Conus betulinus
CGCATGGAAGACCGTCGGGATGGACGCAGATATGGCCCACGGGAAGCCTACAGACATGCTGCCCGAGGCGACAACCGAAATTACCGAGGTGACCGCCGTGACATCGCCGAACATTACCACGGGTACGACCGCCGAGATGACCGCCAACCCTACTACCGACACAACCGACGACACACCTACCAAAATGATCGCCGAGACGACCGCCGGTACCACCATGGTAATGACAGACGAGACAACATGCGCCCTCGGCAACATCACAGTCGGCCTTTCCCTCCCCATAACTCAAACCGTGCTCACAGCGGCTTCTATTAGCTCTTAGTCCGTGAGTGTGTGTACGCTGTTTTCCCATAGATGTATTGCACATTGCTTCGTACGCAAAATATTACAAATGACTTTTCCGTTACGTGTGCTATCATGGAATATTAGAGGTTACAAGGGGACCGATGACGGCTTAAAGATTAACAAACACCTTGATAAAAGAGTCGTAGAAATCCTGTCTAAATATGACATTGTGTTTTTACAAGAAACCCATCTTGATATAGAAAAAGCCAATGAATTATCTTTACCTGGTTTTGCAGCAGGGGTTCATTATTATCGACCAAAAAGGGAGAAAGCCCCAAGGGCTTCGGGGGGTATCTCTGTCTACATAAAAGAGCAGTACAGAAAATATATGAAATTCCTACCAAGAAATAACAGCGATGTTGCATGGTTACAGATTAAAACAGCATGTACAGTGCAAACCGCAGAAAAGAGAGATGTATATTTAGGTTGTGTATATATTCCACCGGAACACTCTTCCTTCGGCAAGGACTACACTAGATGCATATGGGACTCATTAGAAAGTGACATTGAAGAACTAACAACAAAAGGCAATGTCCTCCTGTGTGGTGACTTTAATGCAAGGACAGGCAATCAAACCGACTTCGTTAGCCTGGACAATGAGAAGAATTATTATGATTTACCTGCTGACTATCATTTTGATAACGTCATAAAAAGACAGTCGATGGACCTCTTTACTACTAATAAGAACGGACGTCGTTTATGTAACATATGTATTGAAAATCAAATGTGTATTTTGAATGGGAGAGTGCTTGGAGATCTTGCAGGATTGTACACTTGTCATAATTCACAGGGAAGCAGCGTAGTAGATTATTTTCCTTTGCTCACAATATTTGCTTAGACATGTGTAAACATGAAAGTAACTGACCTGACACGACATTCTGACCACTGTCCACTAGAGTTATTGATCCAACTACCCATAGATAATGAAAATACATTACACAAAAGACAAGCCCTCTCTCACAACCCACGATGAACAACAGTCACGTAAAGACCTACTTCATAGGAATTCTACAATAAACACAGAAGAAGACTATCTAGTATTTCAGTGGGATGAAAAGTCTGCCGAAAAAGTAGTAGCAACCTCTAAAATGCCCAACATACGCACCATGATCCAAAATATCAAGACCGACATTGTGACACAACTTGCAAACAATGAACATGACATCGACATAAATACGACTATTGAACATATAACGAATATATTTTCAACCACAGCAAAGATGGCGCTTAGACAAAGACGGATAGAAAAAAATCTCTACATAGAAAGAAGTGGTTCGACAGAGACTGTCATTCCCAAAGAAGAGAGATAAGATCACTACTGAACGCGGTCAACAGAAACCCCCAAAAAAACAACTAAGGCAAAAATACTTTTCACAATGTAAAATATATAAACGACTTTTTAAAGAAAACCAAGAAAACATATCGGAACAAACTCCTTAATTCACTAAACGAAGCCCTAGAAACTGATCCCAATTCAGTATGGAAAACCGTTCGGGAACTGCAAACATACGATCATGAAATCTATGGTCAAGAAAATTGTCTCAGCGCGAACAAATGGTTTGAACATCTTAAAACACTAATAGGAGAGAAACAGAAGATCGCAGAAAAACGAAAACAAACAGTTGATGACATGTTAGTAGCATTTAAGAGGTCAAATAATCGTCCTTCTGGGAATTCTGAGTTAGATTATGAAATACTAGAAACGGAGGTTAGGAACGCGGTCAGAAAGCTGAAAAATAAAAAATCCCCAGGCAAAGATGGAATTAGAAACGAAATGCTTAAAGCAATGTTACCTGAAATCGCCCCTCTTCTGAAAGACGCGTTTAACTTAATCTTAAAATCAGAAAATACCCGGACCTCTGGAAAACAGGAATCACAGTCCC
>JADBJO010015669.1:0-12500 GCA_016801955.1 Conus betulinus
GTGAGTGTAGGTGTGTGTGTATGTGTTTGTATGTGTGCGCACGCGTGAGTGTATCTGTGTTAAAGAGAGGAGAGAGAGAGAGAGGAGAGAGAGGAGAGAGGAGAGAGAGGAGAGAGAGATGAGGAGAGAGAGAGAGAGGAGAGAGGAGAGGAGAGAGCGGAGAGAGAGAGAGAGGGAGGTGGCAACAAGAACTAAATCAATTTTATATAATAAGAACAAAAGTCGCCATGACTGTAACAAAACATACTTCCGTGACAGTATGTACATGCAGAATTCTATCTTAATTATACATTAATGCTTCTTAGTACGTTGTTCTTTATGAACGTAATGTAAGTATATATATATATATATATATATATATATATATATATATAATTATTTTAAACTCAGGATATGAATATTGTTGATATTACCATACAAAACACAGGTTTTCTACTTCATTTCCCTCATTGTATTATCAATTACGTATAGAGTGAATATCTTTCTACACCTGCGTCGTATGATTCTCCGGAAAACCGTTCTATTTTAAGCATCTTTTATTTACTTCGTTTACACATGCGCAAAATTAGCATATCGCCCTTCTCCGTGCATGTCTGTATATACAATAGCTGCCAGGCTAACCTTTGACACTCAGTGTGTGTTCTACTGTGATCGTGTCGGTGTGGTGTTTGAACTTGTGTTGTTTTATATTCGTTGGATTTAGCAGCCCCTATGGATAAATTACAATAGCCTTGTCGCTTTCCATGTGTCAGGTTGGTACATTCCTTCAGTTATTTCATTTTAGTTGTAGTTTACCCTATTTCTTTTCAGTCTATGGCCCTGTCGTATCCTGTCCCGTGGGTCGTGTTGTCACTTGACTCGAACACGTGTGCCTAAATTGCCTGTTGACCAGAGGAATCTCTTGATGGTCGGATCCCAAGAATTCAAACTTTAATAATTCAAAGCAACCGTCGGAAAATAATCAAAATGCATATAAGAGCTAACGTTATTCAAAAGGTTCGAAACATACTCTTTTAATATGAACTAGGAGCAGCCATTTCTTAGCAGACGATCCAGCCAAGATTCAACAGCAATTCTCATTTCTTTATGTACTCTCTCTCTCTCTCTCTCTCTCTCTCTCCCCCACCCTCACTCGCACCGCCTCCCACTGTCGCCCCGTCCGCCTCACGCTCCACTCCACCTCCCCCCCCCCCCCCCCCCCCCCCCCCCCCCCCCCCATCTCTAAGCAGAGAGCGAGATACAAAGAATATGTGAGCTCTCGAGACGGACAGCGGGAGAGTTGGCGCTCGTTCATTGTGAGCGTGCGGCGGAGTGGGACGCGACTTTGCTGATTTTGCATTTTTTGACCTACATCTAAACAAATACCGCTACGTGCCTTGCTGTCACTGAACTGGTCAAATTCTTGTCCTACTTTCGTTTCCTGGTTTATCTTATTCACATACTTCATCACTTCATGGTCAACTATATATCTATGTTTCCCTTTGTATTTATTTCGTAGTTTTACATGTGTATGTATGTACCTATTTCGTTACTTATTCTAACCCTCCTCTTCCGTAAATGTTTCCTTAGACAATTGCTTTTATTATTATATGCCCATTTTCCATCCTCATTTAACTTAATCAAACATTCATATTCCTAGACTACCCCCCCCCCCTTTTCCCCCACATTGGCCACGTTTGTTCCCATATATATATATATATATATATATATATATATATATGGTGTTAACCGGTCTCTGCAGTTGCTTCCTCCATGAACCCCCTGACCCCCTTCTCGCTCCATTCTCCTTTTCACTTTGTATGCTTTTTCACACACACACACACACACACACACACACACAAGCACGCACACACACATGCGCACACACACGCACGCACGCATAGACTCACACTTCCATGCACACCAAAAACAAAAAGAAAAGAAAGAATAAGTGAGGTGTTGAGAAGGGGAAGAAGATGTGTGGGAGACAAAACGTTCACCACTATAAAGATGACACAATGAAAGCAAACACACTGAGGTACAAAAAACAAACAAACAAAAAAATGTTCGCCTCTTGTCAATCACATTGCGGCCATTAATATAACAATTCTCAGTGGGTAATACAGAATCTGCATAAAAAACTTTGATCTGTGAAACCCAAAGGGGGAAAAAAGGACACTGGAATGAATATAAGGACGGCGAGAACTCAGCCGAATGTGTGAAATCTCAGATAAGAAAAAGAAGAGGAAGACGACTATGACATAGACCCGTACATGTGGACATATGCATCGTATGCTTCATTAAGAAAAGAGAAAAAAAAATCTCAATGCTGCCCATTGGCTGTTCTTCTGTTTGTTTGTTGTTGTTTTTTTTTTTTAACTTTGTAAAACTGTCGGATAAAAATCGGAGATGGGAGTGACATAAAAATTGTGGATTGGAAATGGGGAAGCGGTGGGGGGGTGGGGTGGGAGGGTGGTGGGGGGGGGGGGGATATAAAGGCTCACAGAGATCCATGATTTCAAATGATACAAAATTGAATGTCAAGATGTGATAGGCGCAAATCTGATATATTGCGCTGAACTAACTATAAATTAGAATAAATGAAACGTTGTGGTAGGGATGACGTAAACTAATATTACACATTTCCACATAAACGCGCATTGAAGAAAAAAGCTTAGTAATGTCTCGGTGTTGCTTGCTAACTTTGCTTTTGGTTTCTGTGTCCATAACATAGGAGACAAAATGAGTAGCGTTTTGCATTTTGACTGTTTTCTGTCTGTCTGTCTGTCTGTCTCTCTGTGTCTCTCTCCTCTCACTCTCTCTCTCTCTCTCTCTCTCTCTCTCTCTCTCTCTCTCTCTCTCTCTCTCTCTCTCTCTCTCTCTCTCTTTTCTGACACAGACACACACTCGCGCGCGAGCAAACAAATACAAACACGCGCGCGTATTTGAAATAACAATCATTATGTATATATATATATATATATATATATATATATATATATATATATATATATATATATATAAACTCAGTGTGTGTGTGTGCGCGCGCGCGTGCGTGTGTGGTGGTGGTGGTGGTGGTGGTGGTGGTGGTGGTGGTGGTGTGTGTGTGTGTGTGTGTGTGTGTGTGTGTGTGTGTGTGTGTGTGTGTGTGTGCGTTTTTCACAAGGCTTTGCAAGCGTGTTTGCGAGCGTGTGTGAGTGCGCATGTGTGCAATTGTGTGTGTGTGTGTGTGTGTGTGTGTGTGTGTGTGTGTGTGTGTGTGTGTGTGCATGTGTGTGTGTGTGTGACATGCCCGAGTCCATTTGTGCAAATGCTATTTAAAGTAGACACTTCAGAGAGTGAATCTCAGTATATTACAAGGCTTTGAGAGAGAGAGAGAGAGAGAGAGAGAGAGAGAGAGAGAGAGTTCTCTTACGAGCTTAGTGCTTTTACTGTAATGCGTTGTTTTCCCAATGCTCAACGGCCCGAATGCTGTAGTTCTCCCCGTAACACCGAGAGTTAAAGCGTTCACTTATGAAGCGCAGAAGGGAAACCAGGACTGGAGTTTACGATCTGCCTATGGTCAGCTTAAAGTCTGACGGCCTCGTATGATCAGTACATGTGCATTCACCATCGGCTCAACGCGCTCTCTATTCGCTATATTGCTCAAACTGAATTACCGGCTTAGTCCGATAGAAGAGGACATCTACACTGGGTTCCACGAGTGTCCCCCGTCAATATTACTCTTTTTTAGTGCATTCATTCATTCATTCATCATTCATTCTTTTGTTCACCTATGTATGTATGTGTGTATGTTTGTACATATATATGTATGTATGTGCCTGTCTATCAGTATATCTATCTATCTATTAATCACAATCTATCTATCTGTCTGTCTATCTATCTGTCCATCTGTCTATCTGTCTATCTATCTGTCTATCTTTTTTATCTGTATGTCGATCCGTCTATTCATTTTGTCTGATTTACCATCAGTTTGTTTCTTCCGTTTTTCTGTATAAATTCCACCAAGAAGGTTATCTCCATCTGTGTCTTCAGGTTTCATTGTCAGGGTCTCGTTAACATCACGGTGAAACTCACCGATGCGGTCTTTCATGGGAGCTAGGTCAGTGGGCTGTACATTCTGATGCAGATTCTGATCCGCACACAACACGACTCAGGCTGTAAACAATGTTAACGATTTTTGGTTCTAAAGATAAACCCAGTCTATTCCGGATCCGTGGAACAGATCTGGACAAATAAGCCTATCCAGGATATGTTCCAGTTTGGCAGAGGTCAATGCCCGCCTAAGTACCCTTTTCATGTACGCATTTTATTCATTTTTATGTGTTTGTTTGTTTGTTTGTTTGTTTATTTATTTATTTATTTATTTATTTATTTATTTATTTATTTATTTATTCGTTTATTTATTTATTTATTATTTATTTATTTATTTGACCTTTTCGTTGTGTTTATTTGTTTATTTATTTTGCTGATGTGTATTTTATTATCATGAATTAATCAGTTTCTTCTTTCATTCCTTTATTCATTCATTCGATCATTCCTTATTTATATACTGGCTCATGTATGTTTTTCTACTGATATACTTATTTTATCATTGATATGCTATGTATTCGTTTATTATTTGTTTGTTTATTTATTTACACACACACACACACACACACACACACACACACACACACACACACACACGCACACACACACACACACACACGCACGCACGCACGCACGTACGCACGCACGCACGCACACACGCACGCACGCACGCACGCACGCGCATGCACGCACGCACGCACGCACACACATATATACAAACGGACTAGCAGCTCAGGTGCAATGTATAAGAACCTCCCAGAACGTGGTAATGACCACTTGAGGAAAATCGAAGTTTTTAAAAATCTTCTAAGACCTGAGTGGAATTCAGAAGTCTTTGTCTAGCACTTCCATTTCGTTTAAGAAGTCGACCGCTTATTGTGTCGGCGCTGCCTTTAAAACATGACAGAGCGACTATTCCTAAAGGTTTGAATGGTGACAATGAAATCATGATCCCGTGCATCTAACCGTCTGTCTGTCTATATATCCGTCTGTCTACTTGTTTATCTATCTGTCTATAAGTCTGTTTGCCTGTCTGTTTTTTTTTCCCGTCCGTCCGTCCGTCTATCCGCCTGTCTGTCTGTCTGTCTATCAATCGATCAGCCAGTCAGAACGCTTGTGCACGTTGCAAATTTGTGTAATCCTATTGCAGAGTTTCTTGGTATCCTTTGGCAAACTTGTTGCATATCCTACGGCCGAATCGCTGTGAGCCGTACGGTAGAATCGTTGGGCATCTGACAGCAGAATTATGGGGCATCCTGCAGCAGTATTGGGTATCTTATGGCAGAATTGTTGGGTGTCATATCACAGAATTGTTGGGTATTCTATGTAAGAATTATTGCGTATCCTATATGGCAGATTTGTTAGGTATCCTATGACAACGTTGTTGAATATGCTATCGTGGAATTGTTGGGTATACTGTGGCACAAAGTTTGGGTATTCTACGGCAGATTTGTTGTGTATCATGTGGCATGTTTTGGGGATCTTAGGGCAGATTTGGGGGGTATTCTATGGCTTAATTGTTGGGTATCCTATGGAAGAATTGTTGAGTATCCTATGTCATAATCGTTGAATATGCTACGGCATAATTTGTGAGTATCTTACGGTCGAATTTCCTATCCTACGGCAGAATTGTTCGGAATCCTACGACAGAACCTTTGGGTAGCATATGGCAGAATTGTTGGGGTTTGCATTGCTTAATTGTTAAATATCCTATGACTGAATTCATGGGTATCCTATAGCCGAGTTTTAGGGTCTTCTATGGCAGAACTGATGGTTGTACTACGGCAGAATTGTTCGATATCCTAGTTGAGAATTGTTCGATGTTCTATGGCAGAACTTTTATCACAGAATTGTTGGAGAACTAGAGCTATTTTTGTTACATATCCTGCGGCAGAACTGCTTAGTATCCTATTGCAGAATTGTATGGTGTCTCACAGCATTATTGTGTGGCATCATATTGCCGAATTCATGGGTATTCCATGCAGAAATGTATGATATCCTATGGCAGAATTGTTGGATATCCTATGGCTGATTTTAGGGTCTCCTATGGCAGCATAAGTTGGATTCCTACGGCCGAATTGTTGGGTATCCTATAGCATGATTGTTGGGTATCCTATGGAGAAGTTCTTGAGTATCCAATTGCTCATCTCAATCCAGTTCGGTAGTAACATGTTTCTTCATCATAGACAATATAAAATATTAACAGCCAAAAGAATGTACTCATTTCATGATTTATACACACATGTATCTATGCATCTTATCCAAACGAATGAAAATATCAAGATCAAAGGTTACATTACAATGTAGCGACCTCACTTTGAACATTAGCAGCTGCAATGTTAGTGATGTGAGGCTCATAGAAAAGATGGATCACACTTTGATAATCATCTGATCATCAGTATTGCAGCCCCACACCAGATCTTGCCAACAATAATTCCTTTTTTCTTTCATATACATATACTATCATTAGAAAAAATGTTAACCTAAAGTTTGCAAATATCCTAGCCATGTGCTTAGCACAAGGGGGCAACGTAGTAGAAAAGAAACCACGTTACAAACAGAATTTTCTATTACTTAAAGTGTTACGAGCGAAGACAAATGTAACAGACAACGTGCGGACATGTTCAATAGTCCATGTGCTTCTTGTATTTTCAAGCACCAAATTCTTACGCATCGTTTGGATTCGTCACCTTCTTTTCAGAAAATGTACAGGCGTCTTGGTGGAATAGCATTCACAGTGTAGCGTACCTCGGGGGTATCTGTTCTTCGTCACTGAAAGCCCTCTGTAAACAGCAGTGAATTGATGCAGAGCCTGGATGGTGCAGGCTCGCCATTTCAGCATGCCTTCTGGGAACGGTGGAGGCTTCTGCTGTTAGAATGAGTATTTCAACACTGCCATCGTGTTAAGCCTGAGGTTAGCCCATTGTTTGAAGACATCACATTCTATTGTATAACTTGATTACAAATTCGTTGTGTTTTCCGCTGCCACGTTCTGGCACCACCAACATCTTTTGTGTTTGTTTGTATGGATGTCTGTATTTATCTTGCTTACTTGCGTCAGTAGCCTACTCTACAGAGCTCAACTTCGAACAGTTCGGAAATTTCCCTTGTTAGGGAAGTTAATGTTTATGTGCATTGAATACGCTGTGTTGTCGCGATCACAAGAGAACACATTTTTGTCAATTCACCAGGAAGATTTGCACTCAGATCTTTGAATCCATTGAAGAGGGGAGAAGAAACCAGCTTCGTGCCATGAATTTAGGATCCTCCTGTTTCACAGGAATGCGTGATACTTTCTGATGTGATAGCGTGATACTCACTGGAATTAGGTCTCTGATGACAAATCGTGAGGGACACTTTCTCGTGACAAAGTGTGAGAGACACTTTTTCCGGACAAACTGTAAGGAACGCTTTCCTATTACAAAGTGTGAGGGACACTTTCCTATTATAAAGTGTGAGGGACACTTTCCTATGACAACCTGTGAGGGATACTTTCCTATGACAACCTGTGAGGGACACTTTCCTATGACAACCTGTGATGGACACTTTCCTATGACAAAGTGTGAGGGACACTTTCCTATGACAAAGTGTGAGGGACACTTTCCTATTACAAAGTGTGAGGGACACTTTCCTATTACAAAGTGTGAGGGACACTTTCCTATGACAACCTGTGAGGGACACTTTCCTATTACAAAGTTTGCGTGCATGCGTGCGTGCGTTTTGTTATTTGTATTACTGTTATATCGCGTGTTCCTTTGTTCATAGTTTTAGAGCAGCATACCTTTTGAAAACTTGATATTTTCCGTAATCTCAGAGAGAGAGAGAGAGAGAGAGAGAGAGAGAGAGAGAGAGAGAGAGAGAGAGAGGGGGGGGGGGGGGGGACGGGGGAGGGGGGAAGGAGGGAGGGAGGCAGTGAGGCAAGGAGAGAAGGAAAGAAACGTGTTTATGATCACTTGGTCATGCATGTTTTTGCATGTCTTTGAGGTATCCGGCTTTCGTGCAGCACTCGCACAGCAATGTTGACGAGACAGGCATGGCGCCTATCACGAACCGCAGAACCCAAAACCAATATCAGAGAAATCACAGAATAATCGTTATGTCCTGGTAGATGCGTTTCTTTTGCCTGTTTGTTTTTGTTTTTTCTTTTATTTTCAATTCTTTAATTCAAGTTATTCATGCAGTCCACTTCAAACAGCAGGCCTCTGGGAAACCTGATCTAAAACCATGATCTAAAACTGCAGTAGGAATGAAGATTATAATGTCAACATGAGCGAGTGACCACGTGTGGAGATTGTGTTTCTTTAGAGAGAGAACTTTTCCTGTGCCTATAATCATCCTTTTAGGCTGCGCGTGGCTGGAGGTGGAAAATAATTGTGTGTGTGTGTGTGTGTGTGTGTGTGTGTGTGTGTGTGTGTGTGTGTGTGTGTGTGTTGTGTGCCCGTGTACGTAGACCGCACATATGTCAGTGTGTCAGTGTGTGTGTGTGTGTGTGTGTGTGTGTGTGTGTGTGTGTGTGTGTGTGTGTGTGTGTGTGTGTGTGCGTGCTTATCTGATGCGCATACAGCATGCATTCTGCTGATAATAGATTCGTGTAGAAGAAAGACTCGGCTAGGAAAGGGGAAAGATGGTATCATTTTTACCCTTTATTTTCCGTTTAACATTTCCGTCACAGTCACTAGCGCTCTACATAGAATCTCTTCAAGATCTATAAACACCGTTCGTTAGGAGACAAGCTTCACCAAGACTTATCTCAGATGGAGTGTTGGCTTTCACTGTTGACTTAGTAGAAATGTCAACATCGAGTGTCTTCCAAATTTAAAGAGTAGGAAAACAAAGGATTTCTCCAATGACGCCAAAAGGCAAATATAACGATGAAACTAGAGTAAGAAAAGTTGTGTCAGGCACCAGAAATGTCTTATACATTATCCGTCATAAGAGAATCGAGGGCTTTCAACTCTTAAATACGCAGGTATTTGATGAAAAACCAATATGGGAAGATATACAGACACGAAAACCAATCTGTGAGAGAATGTAGAAGAAAGAAGTAGACGAGAAATAGATTTCATGTCATGGAGGGGAAAACAGAAAAAAATGAAAGAAGCACAAACGAAGAAAGGGAGACGATAAAAACATCAGAGAGATGCTGACCTCAGTGTCGATACTCTTTCCTCATTGTGTCTGCAGTGGGTTTGTGTTCACTTCTTCTGCGTCCGTGTATCCACGACCACTGTTGCAGGGGTACGTTGTGTTATTCTTCATTCCAGAGAGGAAGTTCTATCATTCTGGATGTCCGACGACATAATTCTTTTGGTGAATGAGGAGAGAGAACAAGGAGACTGAGAAGGGGTGGACCAGGGAGTAGGCTACATCAATATTGTGCATATGTTAAAGCAAGAAACACAAGCATAGGCAACATGAGTAATTCAGCAGCAGTCTGCCCTGAGTGAATGGCGTGGTAACAAGCATCCACAGCTTCCAGCATACATCTGGAGTTCAGATTGTTATCACATGGGATGTTTAATTTCTGCGACACAACAGGATGTGTTCAGTGAGTGAATGTATTGGAGAGAAGAAATGAAGGACGGGGCCACTAAACTAAATGAAAACAAGAATATACAATGAGGAGGCACGAATAAAAAAAAATTGAAAGAAAGCTAGGGAAATGACATAAAGGTAACATTGATAAGACCATCAAACTCAGAAAAAAGAGAGAGAAGAAAGTCGTACAAAAATATTGGAAAACAATGAAGCAAAATATAAGAAATAAGTGATGACATGAGAAAGAGAAGGAGAGGGGAAAGAGTGGAGTGAGGGGAGGACTGGGGGAGGAGGGTGGGGGGGAGGCAACAACAACATCAAATTTGGAGAAAAAAAAATCTTTATCAACTGTAAAGATAACAAAAGGAATGCAAACATGAAATCTAAAAAAGAAAAGACAAAAAGGAAACCACTTGCCGATAACAAGACGGCCATTCATAAATCTATTTCCATGTGATAAAATCTGTGTAGGAATCAGAAGCTGCTTTTGAAACTTTGATATTTGAAGCTGAAAATGAAAAAAAAAGAGAGTAGAGACTGAAATAAATATTCATCAATAAAGATGTCATGAAGCCAGCTGAATCCGAGAAACCTTAAGCCAGAGAATTTTTACAGGAGGCGACTGTGGAATAGGCCCGAACATGTTGACGAATGCAGCGTAGTTTGTATGCTTTATTAGGGAAAAAAATCAAAATGTTTTTCTTTTTTTTTCCGAACTGTATAAAAATTGTCACACACAAAATGCCGAGAAGAATCAAATCAAAGCTGAGGATTATGGAACAGGGGGAAGGGAAGGTGGGCGTGGAAGGGGAGGGGGTGGGTGGGGGGGCAGCGGACAAACAGACAACAAGGGCTGACAGAGAAAGAAACAAATCACGACCAACATGCTGACAACCGGCCACGTCCATTCTTCTCGTATCCCCTTCTGATCAGGCCATCAAACATCCAAATAAACGTTCTCATGTTCACGAATGGGACAAAACCCCACACAAACTCGTCGTGCTGGTAATGTTAAGCCCTAGGGGTATGTTACGAACTTCACAAACCAACAGGCGATGGTCGGAATTCTGCAAGGGAAGTAATCTGCGTTAGATTCCGCGTTCAGCAAAGTGACCCCGCCTTTTTCATGGGACAGCTGTCGCTTTTAGGGGAATACCAAAGCAGTTTCTGCCCTGTTATTCAGAATATGTGCAAAGCAAAATTATACGTTATCGTTATTATCAGTATCATTATTATTGGTATTATTATTATTATTATTATTATTGTTGTTGTTGTTGTTGCTATTATTATTATTGTTATTATCATCATCATCATCATCATCATCATTATTATCATTGTTATTTTATGAATTCTTATATAGCGCCTATCCTCGACTAGAGACCAAGCTGTAAGCGCTTTACAGTCCACACTCGTTAACACACCGGGCCGCCTACCTGGGTAGTTCTGACTGAAGAGCTGCCAGCTGGCGCTTCATTCAGTCGTTTCCCGTGTCATCTAGTCAATATCGTTCAACATCGTTCACTCAATTTCCTTACTTCCTTCATTCTTTCCATTTCTCACTCAGGGTGCATGCTATGTGTAACGTGCAATCCGTATCAACGGCCAAACCTGGACTTCTCTTCCGAAAGCTGGTGATGGGATTTAAAAGTGTGTGCAAGGTGTTATGCATGCGTTCATATACGGAACCTCCGTTGATAGTCTCACTGAATAGGACAGTATGGGAAATGGAGTCAGAACCAGTGCTAACTCCGAGGGAAAAAATCCCACTGTACCGAAACGGCCCGGCGGAGATCCGAGTCCGCAACACCAGATTCACCAAGATGGCGATTCCGGCTTTACCACTGAGCTATTTCAGCCTTCTGATATTTTTTTTTTTTTCCAGAACAGGTGTCTCTTGCGTATCAGCTGGCTTGGCATTTCAAGCACCGAGAGAAAAGGCCAGAACATGGACGTAAATGGGGGCGCCTGGAATACACAGAGTGTGTTACAAGCAAACTTCACTGCTAATCACTGTCATCGAGTGATTCAGATGCACGTGTCTTGAGTTTAATTTCAGATTTGATGACCAAATAACAAGTGCACAAATTATGTGATGACCTCGAGCCATAAAACAGAGAAAAAGTAAGAATTACAATGACAAGATGTGTTACCTACTTCTGATTTTTTTTTTTTTTTTTTTTAACTTTTTTTTCCCCTTTGGAAAAGGTCAGTTCGAACGTAGTTCAAACCCATCAAATAATTGAGCTCTCAGTAAATCGACGTACTATTTTGGAATGAAAAAATGTGCAGCAACTTAAGTTATTTAATGACGGTGGCTATACCTGAAGACAAAGACAATTACAAAATTACATTTTTGAAATCTCGACGTTTAGGTGACTAGGTTTTAATTCAAGGAAACGAGGAAAAAAAAAAAAAAAAAAAGGGGGGGGGGGGGGGGGGGGGGGGGGGGGGTGGGGGGGGGGGGGGGGGGGTCGTAAGCTTGGTATATATTAATAATCTCTCTCATATAGATTTCGTAATGTCCAAGCTCAAAGGAAAATGTGTAGTAATGTTTTCAATAATGTGAACAGATCCACCATGTAATCCGGATCTGCACTACGAATCCGCACCAAATCTTAACTCTTCCATTGCGAACTATCCCCAAGCTGGAAGCAGCTGAAAATCAGCTGTGCAGTGGAACTCTCATAGAGTCATAGATTACAAGGCTGCATACTGTCAAACCACTGCAGGGGGGGGGGGGGGGGGGGGCCATCTGAAACGACGATGCGAACACACATTTATTCTATACGGTATTCAAAACATGAGAGGGAACTACTAAGTGGGGGGGGGGGTGGAGGGGTGGTCAACACGAGCAAACACTGAACAGCAGCAACGCTTGATGGGTTGCACCA
>JADBJO010015669.1:17500-20962 GCA_016801955.1 Conus betulinus
TCCTTTGGTTCGATTCCCATCAGAGCTATATTTGTGTGGGATTTTTTCTACTTCGACGGGCTACTCACCACAACTGAATTGGACATTTTCTTGGGAAGATTGGGACCACACAGCCGAGACTCAGATACTTGATACGTGCGTTTTTCTAGTAGTATTGTTCCACTTTCTTGATCAATACTGCAGGTGTCTGTACTTTTCGGGCTTGGTTGACGTCGGAATATTTTATGAAAGTAAGCGTAGAGTACGGTTCTGTCGAGCAGTCTCTGTATAGGAAATCCGTGGCACCATTGACATTATCCTCATCCTCATCGATAGGCAATAAAAACAATCTAACCGTAGCATCATCGTCATCATCCTCATTCTCATCGATCAGCATTAAAAACAGTCTAACCGTAGCCTCATCGTCATCATCCTCATCCTCATCGATCAGCAATTAAAAAAAAGAGAAAAACAATCTGTGGCCCTTCAAGCGCTGTTCGCATGGTGGTCTGAGTTTTGATTTCATTTCCACTCCTATGACCTTGGTTTGAAGATTCTGTCTGCGGGGTCACCGGTGCAGCACATTCATGGGGACGAACTTTGGACAGACGGTGGCGGCACCCTCCGGAGGGAGAGCTCACTCAGCCGACTCTGCCCCCGACTAACCAATTACTGTTGTCAGTAGGGGGCTTATTAAGAGGTGACCTGCGTGTGTCGGATCAGAACTGGCACCACTGAACACCACCCGAAGTGACTCGACTTGACATTGACTGCTCCCTGTGGATCGCCGATGCTGGGGTCTTGGCAGTGCGAGCCGGGTCTGGTCGCCGTGGACTGAGGAGCAGGAATGAGTGGAGTGGTCGCAATGCTACTGAGGTGGCGCAGAAGATGGTACACCAGAAAACAAGAGATGGCTTCCGCTTCAGGTCAAAAGCCACGATTTTAAAATTTGCATCCAAACGCTGAAGAGTGTAATTATGTAAGCATGTGGGCGTTTTCCATGTTTCTGAAATCAAACCAAGAATTGAATCGTGTATTACTGTCACAGAAAAACAAACAAACAAGGAAACAAAAAAAAACCCCATTAAAACAAAATAACACAAAACGAAAGCTCCTCATCGATCAATTTAGCTTACTGTCAATAATTTTTCGTCAAGGGAATCGCTCATTGTGTGAAAAGAAGCGCTTCAACCAGATCATCTTGTCCATCACCCCTACAGCTTGACGTCAGCCTTCAGGCCTCGCAACGCGCACATGTTTTTGTCTTTGCACCCAGCTAGGGATCCCCATATAGTCCCATTCTATTTATGGTACTATCGTTGCATGGCACATAATCGTATGCACATTGATGCACACAGTCTCCAAAAGAGGAAACCGACTATCTTCCCCTGAAAACTACAGTGTTTGAGATCCTTCATTGTGGAAAACAGTACCTGACCAATTGTATGTGACAGCTGCGTAAGTACAGGTGTTTGCACGCACGCAAGCACGCACGCACGCACGCAGGCACGCACAGACCACACACACGTGTGCATATGTGCGTGCATGCGTGCGTGCGTGCATGCGTGCGTGTGTGTGTGTGTGTGTGGGGGGGTGGTGGTGGTGGTGAATAACTTTTAACTTAAAAAAAACAAAACCTTTCTGCACACATTAAATTACATATTGTCTTAGATACAGCAAACAATACAACATAAAGCGAAAGAAAAAATCGACTTCAACGGATTTTAAAATCTGGGGATAAAACTGTCTTCCAGCTACACAGCTTCGATTCCTTTTTCTTTTTTTTTTATAATATAAAATGCTCTGTTGCCGTTTTCCATTGCACTGATAACAACAAATCAACAGAAAACAAAGCAAATAAAAAGAAAGTTGAAAAAAAGTCATTGCATGTCTGTGGTCGGGTAAGTACTTTCGTTTTTTTTGATTTCTGTCAGCAATCCAAGCTGTCTCGACTCATAAAGCTATACTGGCTCATAAAGACGTTCACTTCCACTAGAGAGGAAAAGTAACGGTGTATAATTTCATAAATTACAAGTTGAAAAAACAAACAAACAAACAAAACACAAGCACCAAAACTAACAGACGAACTCAGGACCTCTGCATTTGTGCATACGCACAAATGTCCGTTGACTGGGGATATGAGCATCTGGGTTGCAGGCTCTTCACAGAATACTAGAAGGGAGAACGCAGACTTCCACCTCGTTCGAACGGATCCAGGATCTGCCTTTTGATCCCAGTTCTCTTTACGAACTTGCACTAAACCATGACAGTTTCGTTCTCAGGTCATATTCTGTCTGTTTTTGTAGTAGTTTGATTAGTTACGGTGCCGTAGTACTCTAAACGAATCCTAAACCTGCACTGTACTCCAGATCCGCACTGTAAGAACAACACCAAAGTTTACTGGGTTCGTTCTGGGGTCACACCCCCAAAATCTCCACCTCATTTCAATAAAAATCGTTTCAGAAGGTTTTTGTTTTGTTGGTAATCTTGCCAAACGTACTGTAGATCCAATCTCTGATCCTGATCCGGAGCACGAGTTTGCGACTAAATGTAATGGGTTCATTTTAGCGCGGTTTTTGCGTTGTTTTGCGAAACCGGTCGTGAGTCTATCACAGAGAGAGAGAGAGAGAGAGAGAGAGAGAGAGAGTAGAGAGAGAGAGAGAGAGAGAGAGAGAGAGAGAGAGAGAGAGAGACAGACAGACAGACAGACAGACAGAGAGAGAGAGAGAGGCCCAAGGAAAGGTAAGAAAAAACGTACATGTGCTCAGCTGCTGCAGTCCCTTAATGCTTTGAAAAGTCATACAGAACCTTGACATACCGATTATTTAGGTGACACCTAGAAAATGTATATGTCTGCACAGTTTGACATTAGAGAGAAACGAATGAATGTCACCAGTAGGATGAACATGAGCTTGGCTTCTGTTGTATCTTTATGCTCGGAAATATTATACAGGGACTCTTGACATACCATGTGGTGATGTGTCATTTAACAGTTTACGTTAAGGTAGTTTGACTCTGGTGAGAAACAGAAGGAGTGTCATCAGAGAGGATTTAGTCGGAGCAGTACTCATCCAGTGAGTAGCCTAAAGGCGGCCCATCATTTGCCGTTCTCCTATAAAAACTCATCACAGTTAGAAAGAACGAGTTCGTGTATTTGTTGAGAATGAAGCAGCAGCAGAATCCCATTGGGATATTACAAACACTTATCAAACAAACAAAGAAAATAATGCAGAATTGGAATATGTAACCTTCCTGTAACTTCAAAGCAGTGTTACGAATCCATAATTGACACTGACAATTGCTGTCACTCGTTAGTGTGTATCCACAGTCATTTTATTTCAAACAAACGTAACAGTCACTTAGCCTGTGTATGCTTTTGTACCCAGATGACTTTTTCTACTTGCTGCAGAAAAGGGTATAATGGTACAGTCTTCTGTTCTGTCCGTAGATTATTGTTTTCACGAGAGTTTCAAGACAGGTGTT
>JADBJO010015669.1:21435-43030 GCA_016801955.1 Conus betulinus
ACATGCACTGCTGCCGAGTCACTTCGGTGGTGTTCAGTGGCGCCTGTTCTGATCTAACATACGCAGGACACCACCTACTAAGCCCCCTACTGACGACAATAATTGCTTAGTCGCGGAGCCGGCGTGAGTGAGCTCTCCCTCCGGAGGGCGCCACCACGTCCGTCCAACGACAGCCCCCATGGACTCGCCGATACCGGTGACCCCGACGGAACCAAACCAAGGCCACAGACGTGGAGAAGACATCGAAACTGAGGTCACCATGAGAGCAGGGCATGAAGGGCCACAGGAATTTGAGACATTTTTTTTTGATGATTAAGATGATGCTACGGATTTCCATTTCGGTCTGAGACTACATGACAGGGCGGTACTCTACGCTTCCTTTCATAATATATCCCGGCGTCAACCAGGCCCGAGAGATACAGGCACCTGCAGTGTTGGTCAGGAAATTTGAGCAAACAGCGATCGCTCTTTTTCTCTTTTCAGGGTCCGGTTTCTTGGAACACACTCCCAATATATTTGCCCAGTTCAAACTCTCTGTCTTCCTTCAAGCATCTCTTAAAAAAAACCCTCTTCACCTGCCAATAGCAGTTCTTTCTTTCTTCCCTTCCCCATCAAAACAATTCTGTGACTGATCATTATTAATTTTAGACTGCAATCTGCGCGCAGTTTTTTTTTTTAACATGCAGTCAGTTCTGATATGGCCTCCCGATTAACCGTGCTACGTATGAGAGAGAGAGAGAGAGAGAGAGAGAGAGAGAGAGAGAGAGAGAGAGAGAGGAGAGACGAGGAGAGAGGGAGAGAGAGACAACAGACAGACAGACAGGCAGACAGGCAAACAGGCAGACAAAGTACAAAGATCTAGAGTGGCAGAGATAGAGACAATGCATACAGACAGACTGACCGACAGACTACTGTGTAGATAGTCAGAAAGAGAGAAACAAAGACAGAGACATACAGACCAAACAATATGTTAAAAATAGTGTTAGAAAACAGACGAAATGTAAAAAAAAAAATGAAAATAAAAAACAGCGGTCAAAAACACTAAAAACGTTTGCTGAACCGTTAACCCCCCTCTCCTTCCCCCCATCTTCCACCAATCCCACCCCTCCGCCATCCCCTTTCCTCAGTTTCTCTGAAGGCAGGACGGCTCTACCGCTCCGAAAGTGACGCATGCGAGATGGGACAGACGAGAAACCGTGGAACGAGGGAAAGGAAAATGTAGAGAGTACGATGGTGGGTCGGTTGGGCAGGTGATGAATCACTGGAAGAGTATGGGGAGTCGAATCGTAGCAAAACGTCTGTGTAGTAAACGAGTTACTGGAATTCATTTACTATTGACTCATCTCTCAAGACATACTTTCTCATATCAATCAAAGTGATATTTTTATTGATGGTTGGATTCGTCTGTATTGCACGCTTAGCGATGCTGTAAGTCAAGAGCCCATACTGGTCTTGAACAAATATATATTTGTACGCTGGTTCTGCTGCTGCGGATGACAAATCGATTTTTATCTTAGGGACTATAATAGCCTTTTTTGTTCTATGTGTCTTTTACCGACACGTGAACAGGTGGATGAGTACTGCACAGAGCACTGGCGTGGACTTAAGCGCCTTGAATTGTTTACTTCTTCTCACCCCATGTCAGATTTTGTTTAGAGTCTATGGTATATAATTCCTACTGAGTAAAGTGACCGTACACAATACGTGAAATCTTTTGGTTATACACACACATGCACACATACGCGCGCGCGCACGCGCTCACACACACACACACACACCACACACACACTCTCTCTCTCTCTCTCACACACACACACACACACACACACACACACACACACACACACACACACACACGTGTACAATTCTATCAATAAAGTCCCCTGAGGAAGACCTCTCTGATGTATACATACATATATATCTCTCATATATAACATCTCTGAGGGGTCTTCTCAGAGGACTTTTAATGACAGAATTTTATGTGGCATTTCCCTTAAAATGTTTTTCTAAGAACAGTTCACCACAGTTCAGATGACTTGAGAAAGGCAGCGATGGAAGGCCAGACACTACGGGAAACATGAGAAAAGATCGATCGATCGATCTATCTATCTATCTATCTATCTATCTATCTATCTATATCTATCTATCTATCTATCTATCTATCTATCTATCTATCTATCTATCTCTCTCTCTCTCTCTCTCTATCTATCTATCTATCTATGTGTGTGTGATAGTATCGCTTTTGTATCAATTGTTCTCATACCCAGGCCTTTTGAAAACCTTTCTCTTTTCAAGCGCCCTTTGTATGGAACAAACTTCATTTTGCTTCCCGTAGTTCTGATGATCTTCCTTCAAGTCATTTCTCAAGACTGAACCATAGCGTCAATTCTTCTCGCCCAATAATGGAGATGTGTAAGTGCGTGCGTATGTGCGTGTGTCTATGCGCGCATGTGTGTGTGTGTGTGTGTGTGTGTGTGTGTGTGTGTGTGTGTGTGTGTGTGTGTGTGTGTGTGTGTGTGTGTGTGTGTGTGTGTGTGTGTGTGTGTGTGTGTGTGTGTGCGTGTGTGGCAGAGAGGACAGAGCACACACTGGCTTTATGTTAAGACAGTGAAAGACAGTCTGTGGCTCACTTAACGGTAGGATTCGAAACGACAAATCATATAAATAAAAAAAAAAGTCACCAGTGATGAACTTCGGAGCTGCGGCTCAAGAACGAGAAAGATTACAGAAAATTAAACTCTAGGAAAAAATACAACGTAGAACTTTTGACGCTACAAAGGAGACATACATTGGACGCGGAATGGAGGTGGAGAGGGTAGGTAATCGTGATTGATCACGGTCGGTCAGACAGACTGTTTCCGTATTGGTTTGCTAACCATGGCTCTGGCGCGTAGCCATCGGCTGCACTCCGCTTCTGCAAAAACGGCTAAAGCGCTTCACAAAGGAGAATCTGTTCTGTTTCTCCTTTTCGATTTTTTCGATTCAGAACGGATTTAGCCACCGGTAATAAAATAGCCAGAAAAACCGAATGATTTTCTTTACAAGGATGTGAGAGAGAGAGAGAGAGAGAGAGAGAGAGAGAGAGAGAGAGAGAGAGAGAGAGCGAGAGCCTCTTCCGTGTGTGGAAAAGTTTTGATATTTGTGTTTTTTTCCCTCATACTGTGACGCCTTGGTTCTCAGTGTTTCATTCTTTATTGCTTTAGACTTTTCTTTTGTACATATGAGGTAGATTTGTTTATTAAATGACTACTTTGATATTATTTGCGCGCCTTTTTGGTCACAAGTCTTTCGTTATTCAAAGATCTGCGACATGATCAGTATGACAGCATGCGAGTTTACAAAGGGGGAAAACTGTTTTAAACTTCAATGAATGTACCGGTATTAACCTGGGCTACAAAACACTCATTTTCTTCCAATTTTGAGGGCATTCATATGATATAATGTAAAGCCTATGTTCTTAGAGTTTGCATGTATACAGTAAAGATTACCCCCAAACATTTCGATGTTCTTTTTGGCCCTAATCATGGAAGAATGAATCGCAAGAGACAGCAACATAATCATAAAAAACAGGGAAATGATTTTCTCTTCCGATACAAGAAAAGAAATCAAAACATCAATGCGTTCTCACTTGCAGCGGGTTCAGAAAAGTAGCCAAGTCTAATTACAAAAAAAAAAAAACATTCACAAACACAAAAACCAAGCACAGCCTTACCGAAGGGAAGCAACAAAGCATAAAAGAATTGTCATGAAATCAAACAATGTAACTGTGGGGTCGGCCAGTGCGTTATTGCCGGCAGCGCGGTAATAAGACAAAGGGTGTGGCAAAGCGCAAAGAGATAAGTGGGCTATCCTTCTCAGTCAAGATGGCTGGCAGATCTCGTAATTGGGTCTTCGGTAAAAGAAAAAGATCGGCCAATATTGTGGTTCGATTTTCCCCTGTTGTTTGACAGGAAAGCCAGAAGATCCCAGACATGCTAGACAAATGGGGGAAATGGCCAGGTAATAGGGGCGGAATCCGCCCTAGGAGACGTCGATTATGCGAACATCAGGAAGATCTTGTATCTCAGTTGCAGACGTCAATTATTTGTTGCTTAAAAGGAAAACATGTGTGCATGGACACGTGCATTGCTCTGTCTCTCTCTCTCTCTCTCTCTCTGTGTGTGTGTGTGTGTGTGTGTGTGTGTGTGTGTGTGTGTGTGTGTGTGTGTGTGTGTGTGTGAGTGTGTGTGCGCGCGCACGCGTTTGTGATGATCGATTATCCCAAAAGTTTTTGGGATGCTTTGAAGGAGTGTTCAATTCAAAACAGGTTCGAATAATTATTTTACACACTAAAGAACTGAGAGAGAGAGAGAGAGAGAGAGGAGAGAGAGAGAGAGAGAGAGAGAGAGAGAGACAGACAGACAGACAGACAGACAGACAGACACAGGACACACACACCACACACACACACACACACACACACACACAACACACACACACACACACATACACACACACAGACAGAGAGAGGTGGCTACCACCTATTTTTCTATCTCCCAGTCTGTGTTCTACATTGACGGCTGTCTGTCACCCATCTTGGAAGCAATCCATCTCTCCCTTTCAGTTCCAGACCACCACCTCTGAAGGCTGACTGCACGGTTTTGCGCTGTACCGATCACATCTCGTCTGTTGCGGGGGAGATGGACTGGGATCAGGGAAACAGCAAGAACGAGCACTTTTATCACTACAGACAGATTGTGCCTCTCCGCAGAAGTACTTGATGTGATGACGTGAGGGAGTATTCGCCTTAATGGATTGCGAAGGAAAAAGACCAGTATCACGTGATGTATTGGGGGGGGGGGGGGGGGGGGGGGAATTGAAGCGAAGAAGGAATTGGGGGAGGGGGGGGGGGGGGGGGGGGGGGGGTGCTGAAAGGTGGATCTGGTTGGAGGAGGTGTGGGAGAGAGTGGCTGATGCAGGAACAGCTTGTTTTTCGACAGTTCGTCACTCACTGAGACAGGTTTAAGTGTGTTTGATTTTAAGAGCAGAAGTCAGGTTTTGTTTCTGAAACTTCAAATAGCTGCCAGCTTGAAGAAGCATCTTATTAGAAACAAAGCGAACATCTGTGATTTTATTTCGTGGAGCCAGAAAACCGCATATAATTCTTTTTGTTGTTGAGTAACTGTGTTTCAATGGACAATTAGGGAGTAAGGACAGGCACACAGTATCTAAACATTACGTTACTGCACACACACACACACACACACACACACACACACACACACACACACCACACACACACACACATACATACATACACACACACACTCACACACACACGCACGCACGCACGCACGCACGCACGCACGAGAGCACGCACGCACGAGAGAGAGAGAGAGATGAGAGAGAGAGAGAGACGGAGAGAGAGAGAGAGAGAGAGAGAGAGAGAGAGAGAGAGAGAGAGAGAGAGAGAGAGAGAGAGAGGAGAGAGAGAGAGAGAGAGAGATGAGAGAGAGAGAGAGAGAGAGAGAGATTACAGCGTCTGGCTGGAGAGCTGACAGTGTGAAATCAAAACCACTCGTGCAGTTGAATTTGTACGACTTCAAAGTCCTCTTTCGTCCTTTCAGCAAAGAATGGGTGCTCGACTCCATTCAGGAAAGGTAAAGGTAACGAAAACGCGGTGGCTGACTCAGCTTTCCCCTAAGACATGATGGATCTCAGGTCACTGCCCTACGGCCATCAGACTACATGACTTTAACTTTTTGGTATCTTAACCCTCTCCGCCTATCGTCTGACGTTTTGTTCACGCTCTCAAATCACCCGCATCCACCATCATGTCTCCGCCGTTTGCCAAAGCCTTCCAAGTCCCCAGAGACCATCGAAGATCGTCGGGTTGACATGGAGCAGCGGAAGCCATGCACATCGATACAGGTCCCTGTGCGGATAAGAAGTAGACGGAGGTCCACCTTGTCATCCTCAGCTCCCTTCCTCTTTCCTTTCTGCAGCAGACTGCAGCGAGCTTGAGATTCCAGTTGGTTGGGAGTCTTGGGGCAGGTAGGATGGGTTGGTATGAGGAGGCTTTCCTGACTCGTCCTTAAGAGCTGTAAGGATTTGGCTTGGCTGGGACCAGGTTTGCAATTCCTAGGGGCGGATTACCCAGATCGGATTGGATGTCATTTATTCGACCAGTGGTTTTGCTTACTGAGGTGGGGATTGAGTTTAGCACAGTTTTACAAACGCAGAGAGAGAGAGAGAGAGAGAGAGAGAGAGAGAGAGAGAGAGAGAGAGAGAGAGAGAGAGAGAGCAACGAATTGCGAGAGAAGACTGCTTGAAATTTGTTTGATAACAAAGAAATTGTGATCAGCAGGCTCTGTTTTTTTTTTTTCATCAGTCGATCTTTCTGTCTGCAACCTTTCCTTGACCCTGTGTCTTTCTATATAAGTTAAATGCCTTTCATTTTTACCCCCTGTCGTCTTTGTTTTTCAACAGGATGTACTCTCGTGAGGCGCTCAAGCCTCTCATTTCGAACGTTTGTTATCAAAGAAGCTAAGATCAGCCGAATCTGCCTCTCCTGTCTCTCTTTGGTTTGAGCTCTTTCATGGGCTCTGCATCGACTTCTCTCTGTCTAGAGAAAATAATACTCCATGTTCTTTGTTGTTCTTCTTTTTTTATTTATGTCAATAACACATTCATTGTTAACTCTGAACACATCCAAACCTATCCTCTTTTAAACAGACAAGACTGTGAAGTGGCCACTGCCTGTCTTCTGAACATCTGCTCCAGTTTGACACATCTCTTGCTTGCTTCTCTCTCTCTCACCAGCCACCTCTGGGGATTGATGTGATTCATCTGTCCCATTCCGCTCCCAACGATCAGCCTTGAGAGACGGGCGGCATGGGTTTGTACTGTGCTGACTCTGATCGCATCTTGCCTCTTGGAAGTACAGACAGAAGCTCAGGGACACAGGAGCTTCAAGATACCCCCAACAACTGCAAATATTTGCATGCAACAGAGAAACAAAGAAAACAACAACAATGAATAAACAACCAAACTAAACATACAAACACACAAACCCCCCCCCCCCCCCCCCAGACATCTGTAAGCAATTGCACCTAATAAATCCACAGACACCAGAGCAGTAGCAGCAGCAACAACAACAACGACAAACAGAGACACAAGCAGACATTTGTCTAAATTATCCATTTACGAAAGATCAACCTGACACAATCTGATGGATCAATTCCGATGTGATCTTTCAGTTTACAAACAAGGAAACGGAACCATAAGAGAAAAACAAACAAATGAAGGACAACGTAAGCATCTTGTTTACTTCTTTCTTGCCAACACGGAACTTGCACACGAAAATACGAAAAGACAAATGAACTACAGAGAAAAATATAATAAATGATCCATATTCTGTATGAATCAGATGCACCCCAAAAATGAGACAGAGAGAGAGAGAGAGAGAGAGAGAGAGAGAGAGAGAGAGAGAGAGAGAGAGAGAGAGAGAGAGAGAGCTCTTATCTCAAGCAGCAGTGGTAGTGCGTCAATTAGTCACATGGGTGAATAAGAAATGGGGAAAGACGACATACTGGTACATAGAGGATTGGAGGGAAACGAGCAGTTTAAACTGGGACTTGGGTCAGAGGAACAAGTTGAAGAGGAAGAGTCAAAGTAATGAACAAGTTGAAGAGGAAGAGTCAAAGTAATGGAGGACCAGATCTGTTGATAGTTTGTTTCACATTATGATATTGTAACGGTTTAAGAACACACACACACACACACACACACACACACACACACACACACACACACACACACACACACACACACTATTGCGTTTCCGTGTTATCTTTCAAAATGCTTGTTATTAAACTGGCTGGTGCTTTTTAGTCCATTCAGCTCTCTTTTGTAACCCATTCCATCCTTGCTTCCCCTGACTCCCTCTCACTCCTGCCCACGCTACTCCCTCTTTCTTCACACACACACACACACACACACACACACACACACACACACACACACACACACACACACACACAGGAGCAATGTCTACTTCTTCTTTAGATGGGGATAACATCTTTCCGAAAGAACGAGATGGGGGGACATGGGAACTTCGTTTCAGAATGACAGCACAAACAGATGGGTAGAAAGAAAGGGTTTTATGTGGCATACAAGATGGAATGGCAGTGGGGGTGGTGGGGGGTGGGGGGGGGGGGGGGGGGGGGGGGGGGGCGTACGGGGGTAGAAGGGGCTGGAGGTAGGGGAAGAAAGAGCCTCACAAAATGCTACTTTGATCTTAGAGAGGTACGTGCGTGCCTAATGATGGCAGGGTCTGTATCCCCACCTGCCGATAAAGCCCTTCCTACCTTTGTTCTGTGCTGACTCTCATCGCATCTAGCATCTTCGAAGTACAGACATGTATCAGGAACTCTGGAGCTTCAAGATACCCCCAGCAACTGCAAACATTTGCATTGCAACAGAGCAACAAAGGGTGAAAAGAAAGGTTTTATGTGGCATACAAGAGGGAATGGGGAGTGGTGGTAGGGGAGGGGGGGGGGGGGGGGGCAGCGTACGGGGTGGCAAGGAAGGGGATAGAAACAGCCTCACAAAGTGCTACTCTGACCTCGGAGACGTACGTGCGTGCCTAATGATGACAGGGTCTGTATCCCCCAGCTTCCGATAAACCCTTCCTGCCTTTCTTTTAACCGCTTCACTTTGCTCAGTTCCATTCCTACCCCCCCCGCCCTCTTTTCATACCGCTCTTTGACCTTAACTCTTCTTTTCAACCATTTCCCCTGCTTTCTCCCCGTCCTTCTGCACCTCCACACACATCCTATCGCCATCTGGCGAAGTGCTTCGTTCTTCAGACAGCAGTGAGCATTGTGCAGTCGTCATGCAGCAGTTGTTGTTGCTGCTGTTGTCTCGTTCGTCATTTGTTAGATGGATTCCCCCGTCTCCTCGTCAAAGGAGGGAGTACGTCGCAGGTCCTCCAGTCCTCCGTAGAGCTTCCGAGCCACTGGGATTGGGTCGGGCCAGTTTTCTCTCGGAGCGCTTGGTGGAGCCGGCAGGACTGCAGCAGATGTTCTGTTGTCTGGCAGTGTGTTCTGAAGAGGCACTGCTCTGTGTTGCAGTGAAATCCTTGCCGATGGTAATAGTGTCTTCTTTTGAATGTAGACAGAGACCAATCGTATAATTCTCCACTGCCTTCTCCATTTCCTACCGCGGCAGGTTTGTGCGAGTGTTGGATTTAGATTGGTTGCCACTGCCGCGTGTAGGCTGGCTGGTTTATCTTAGGGGAGGATCTTTTGACTTTTCTTAGTAAGGTTGTGAGATTTTGATCTGAGTGGTATATTGAGGAAAATTAGGCGTCGTAGACTGCCTTTCAGCTCTGTTCTGATATGATCATTGGGTTGACTAAGGTTGAGTGTATCTTAAGGTTTGGAGTATCTGTGAAGATTTTTTTTTTTGAGTGGTCGTTGCCTCTGTCTCTCTGTCTTTGTCTTGCTGTCTGTCTGTCTGTCCATTCTTTCTTTCTCTCTCTTATTTGCCACATGAAAGAACAACAGCAAACAAATAAACAAAACTAAATAGAACGACAACAGATAAATAAACATACTAAAACACCATCTAAAAACAAAGAAAATAAAACAAAAACGAAACACCCACAACAACAAAAAAATAAACAAAGAAGGTACACACTCATTCGGAGAGAGAGAGAGAGAGAGAGAGAGAGAGAGAAAGAGAGAGAGACAGAGAGAGAGAGAGAGAGAGAGAGAGAGAGAGAGGAGCACTGGAGTATATTTAGATATTATACTTTAAAACGGAACGTGGCTACCTTAATTGTGGGACTGAAAGCAGTGACATATTGTAAAAAAAAATCTCACTAATGATGAACCTCATTTTTTCTAATGATTAGCTACCTAGCGTTTCATTTGTCATTCATATCTTTGACGTGTATTTTTTAAAGAACTAGTCCGATTTGCTTGATAAAAGAGAGTGGTTAACTTTGGTACTATTTTCATCCTTTGCCAGACACGATATTGCATTATCAAAGATTTGTCACATCATCATAGTATAAATACATACAAATGCACCAAGACGAAGATATCTTGCAATGGTATGGATATTAAGCTGGATTGCAAAATACTCATTTTATTCAAACGTTGAAGGCATGCATATCGTATAATTTAAAGCTTAAATAATTAGAGTTCGAATCTGAACTCCAAATACTAATTTATTTTCAGCCCTTATGATGAAAGAAAGAATCACAAAAGACATAAACATCATCATGTAAACTAGGAAATGCTTTTACCCTTTAAACGAAAAGAGAGCAAAACATTAATATGTACCCACTTTCCATGGATTCATATAAGTAGCCAAGTTTAACCACAAAGACACTCACAAACAACACAACCCAACCCAGCCTTGCCAAACGAAAACAACGAAGCCTAAACGAAAATTCACCTAGCAAAACAATGTAATTATGGATTCAGCAGGCCCGTTATTGCCAGCCGCACGGTAATAAGATAAAGGGTGTGGTCGAGCACAAAGAGATAAGTGGGCTATCTTTCTCATACAGGATGGCTGACAGCTCCTCCAAATAACTGCGCCTTCGATGAAGACTGGCCACTTATATTGTTCGATTTTCCCCATTGATTTTTTTTTTCTGTTCTGACAGGAAAACCAGAAGGTCCAAGGCATGTAAGAGAGCGGAGCAAAATGGCCAGATAATAGGAGCGGAATCCGACCATAGCTGTTCCCCGCCCTCAGAGACGTCGATTATGTGGACATCAGTAGGATCTCTTGTCCCGGTAGTAGACGTCAATTATTTGTAGTTTAAGAGAAAAGGCATGTGCATTGCTCTCTGTCTGTCTGTCTGTCTGTCTGTCTGTCTGTCTCTCTGTCTGTCTGTCTGTCAGTCAGTCAGTCTGTCTGTCTGTCTCTCAGACAGATATGTGCTAGTACAGCTAAGATTTATGGAGAGAGACAGACACAGAGAGAGAGAGAGAGAGAGAGAGAGAGAGGAGAGAGAGAGAGAGAGAGAGAGAGAGAGAGAGAGAGAGAGAGATGCTTTAAGCTCAAAATACGCTTAGTTGTAAATTTCCCAAACAGTGCATTTTTTGGTTTCAAATGAGATTCCAGTCCACATTTACAGACATTATGATTTTCAAAAATAGGACATCCTCAACGAACAGGCATTGTGACCTTTTATTGCTTCTGGAACGCATATCTATTTGATAATGATCAATTTTATACACACAAATCATTGCAGCAGTCCGAAAAGTTCTTCCCTGTGATCAAAATTGGTAAACTGTAAAGTCACCCTGTGTAATTTCTCAACCTGATGTACGGGACGAAATACATAATGGAGTACGTGAGAAAGCCAGAAATGCCAATTGTAATAAACAATTGTCATTCGGATAGATTCTCGTGTGTAAGGAAAAAGTCTTACTGCTACAAAGAATACTAACAAAAATGTTTAGTACTCCTGCTCCTACAGTGCGTTTCTAAGAAACCTGGGCTGTGCATTTTGTGCATTGAAAAGGAGAGACACATGTATACAACTGACCTCAGAAAATAACATTTTCTCACTAATGAGTCACTGTGTGTAAACTGCCCGCAATGTAACATTCATGACTTGTTTGGTTCACTTATCTATATGTTCCATTCTTTCCTTCAGATCCGTTAATCCATTCATCTATTTCCGCCTTCAAACATATACCTCTTGTAAGTAGATCAGGAGTCATACAATTAAACTCTCTGGTGCACTCATCCTGTCTCTGAGTCTGTGTATCTACATGCGTGTGTGCTTGTGTGTCTTCGTCTGATTCAACTGCTGCATGCGTGTGTGCATGCCTGGACATATGTGTGTGAGTATGGTGTGTGTGTGTGTGTGTGTGTGTGTGTGTGTGTGTGTGTGGTGTGTGTGTGTGTGTGTGTGTGTGTGTGTGTGTGTGTGTGTGTGCGCGCGCGCACGTGTGAATGTTATGACTGATCACTCCAAGTTATTTTGATAAAGTTTTGACAGACTGCCTCATTTAAACAGGCTCAAATGACAATGTAATACGCTGAAAAATAGAGACAGCGACATCTAACCCCTACCCTTTTTTCTGTTTCAGAGTCTGTGTTCCAGATTGTCACCCCTCTGTCACACCACTTGGGAGCAATCCATCCGTCCCTTTCAGTTCAAGATGACAGACTCTTGAGTTGGCCGCAATTGTCTGCACTGATCTGTTCTGTTCACATCTCGTCTTTCTAGGTAGATGGAACGAAGTCAGAAACACAAAGACGAGTGCTTTTATCGCTACAGAAAGACACCGCCTTTAATGCTACAAAAAGAGCGAGCGGTTTTATCCCTACAAACTGATTTTGCCTCCTAACAGAAGTGCGTGATTTGGTCACGTGAATGAGAGGTCGCCTAAATGGATCGATGAAGAAACAGACCAACTTCACTTAATGTATTGGTCTGTGGAGGAATAGGAAGGAAGAAAGAGGTTGGGGAGCTAAAAGCGGAGTTTGGGAGGGGGGGGGGGGGGGGGGAGGGGAGGAGAGGGAGTACAATTGGGTGAATATGGCCAATGCGGGACCACCTTGCTTTTCAACGGTTCATCACACACTGTGACAGGTTGTGCGGACTGAATTTGAAGAACAGGTGTCCGATTTTGTTTCTGAATACTACATATTTGCAAGCCCGAGGAAGCATCTTACTAGAAACGAAAATCTATAATATACTTTCTTGAAGCCATAAAGCTGTGTATTGTGTTGTTGGTTTTGTTCGTGCAAATATGTTTCATCACCAGTGGCTAACTAGGAGGTAAAGACAGGCAGACTGTGTGGATCTTGGCCTCAATATTATGTAACTTCACTCACACACACACACACACACACACACACACACACACACAACACACACGCACACACACATGCATGTGTGTGTGTGTGTGTGTGTGTGTGTGTGTGTGTGTGTGTGTGTGTGTGCGCGCGCGTGCGTGCGAGTGAGTGTACTCTACACACAACGAATAATGAAAATGGATAGGGAAATGGGACATCCGGCTGTTACCCCCTTCTCTTCTCCCTCTTATCTACCTCTCCCTCCTACTTACTGTGGCAGGACTTTAAACCTTTACCCAGTCCTCCCATCGTCTGAGCTTAGTTCGCTCTCTCTCAAATCTTCTGCATCAACTACCATGTCAACGCTCTTTGCCAAAGTTGTGCAAGTCTCCAGAGATCATCAAAGATCGTCTGGTCGTCATAGAACAGCAGATCAAGACTGGTCCCGGTAAGGATATGAAACAGTTGGATGTCCATCTTTAATCCTTAAATTCCCTTCTCCTTCTGCAGCAGACTGGTGCGAGTTTGCGATTCAAATTGGTTTGTGAGTGTTGGGGAAGGGTGGGGGGTGGGGGGGGGGGGGGGGGGGGGGGGGGGGGGGGGGGGGGGTTACCTAGGAGGAGGCTTTTCTGACTTCTCCTTCAGAGCTGGGAGGATTTGGCTCGGCTGGAACCAAGGTTTGGAATAGTTGGGATGGATTGGCTGGGTTGGATTGGTTTTAACTCTCATTTGTTTGGTCAGTGGTTTTGCTCATTAAGGTGGAGGTGTATGGCGTGGTTCGCGCGCGCGCGCGCACGCGCATGCACACACGCACGCACGCACACACAGAGAGAGAGAGAGAGAGAGAGAGAGAGAGAGAGAGAGAGAGAGAGAGAGAGAAAGAAAGAAACAGAGACAGAGATATCACAGGATATTTGAGAAACTGCTTGAAATCTGATTGGAAACAAACAAACTGTGATCAGCTGGATCTGTTTTTTTTTTTTCTTCTGAACTGTATCTTTCTATTTGTGGTCTCTGTTTGCCCCTGTATCTTTCTGTATGAGCTGCATATTGTACTATCTCTGCACCCTCTCTCTTTTTTTCGTTTTTTTTTTTTTTTTCTTTTAACAGAATGTACTCTCCCGAAGATAATCAAGCCTCTCACCATTAACGTTTGTCATTAAAAAGAAACCACAATAAACCCAGCCTGCCTCTCCTGTCTCTCTTTCCTGTGTGGTCTTTCCCTGCCTCTGCTTTCATCTGTGTTTGTCTAAAAACACTCCATGATCACTGTTGGGGTTTTTTTTTTTTTTTTTTTTTTTTACTTTGTCATTTCTTTTAAGCATCACATCATAAACTCGGAAAGCACTCAAGCCTGTCCTTTTTTTTCCTTCAAAAGATCTCTTAAATTAATGTTAGCGAACCGCCTAGCGAAACGTGGACAAACGGGTCACAAGACAAAACATGACGCGTTTCGACCTCTTAGGTCTTCTTCAGGCTAGACACAAACAAATAGGACAATGAAAAAGAACGAGTTGTCACTTAGCTTTGATCTCTTCAGCGCAAGTTTTTTTTTTTTTTTTTTTTTTTTTTTGTATCTTGCCTGTAGAAGACCCAAGAGGTCGAAATGCATCGTGTTTTGTCTTGTGAATCGTTTGTTCACATTTCTCTTGGCGGTTCGCTAGCATTGATTAAGATTTGTTTAGATTTTCCGCCTGCAGTCGTCTCTCTTTTCAAAAAAGTGTCGGCAAACGGGTAGCGCCTGTCTTCGTTACCATCTGCTCCAGTTTGACACATCTCTTTCTTACTCCTCTTTTTTTTTTTTTTACCAGCCACTATTAGTGATTGATGGGATCCGTCTGTCCCATTCCGTTCCCAACGATCCGCCTCGGGAGGCGCACAGCATGGATTTGCACTGGGCTGACTCGGATTGCATCTTGTCTCCTGGAGGTAGGGACAGGAATCAGAGCTTTAACATACCTAGATGGCTGCAAATTTCTGAATGTAACAGAAAACGACAGACATCTGTAAGCATTTGCAATTAATGACCCTACAGACACCAGACTGGCAAAAGCAGCAACAACAACAATGAAAGACACACACGAGCAGACATGTGTCTAATTCAACCTTTTTCTTTTTTTAAATCATCGTGACTGAATATGATGGATGTTAATGTGACAGTTGTGTTTTGGTCTGTTTACAAGCAAGGCACAAAACGAGGAAAAAGAACAAATGAAGGATAGAAAAAAACATCTAATTTACTTCTTTGTCAGCTAGGAAGGTTTGTGTAACACATGAAACCAACGAAAAGATACGTGATCCATATTCTGTGTGAATATGAGACCCATAAAAGAATATGAGAGAGAGAGAGAGAGAGAGAGAGAGAGAGAGAGAGAGAGAGAGAGAGAGAGAGAGAGAGAGAGAGAGAGAGAGAGCTATTTTATCCCAAGAGGCAAGTCTGTCTCTCAGCGGAATTGTGTGGATTGGTCACGTGGGTGGGCGGTGGCCGGGAAACGCCGACAGGTACATGACATACTGGTCCATAGAGGATTTGGGGGAAAGGAGGCTGTTGAAGCTGAGACAAGGATCGAAAAGAAAAGAAAGAAAAGGAGGAGTCAAAGTGGTCAAGGACCAGATCTTTTGATAGCTTGTTTCACGTTATGACATTGTAACAGTTTAAGAACACGCTCGCACGCACGCACGCACGCACGCACGCACGCACGCACACACACACACACACACACACACACACACACACACACACACACTCAAAAATGCATGGACTCACATATACACACGTATATCATCATGTAGGAGGAATGCCTACACTTGTGAAAGATAATCGCTCAGAAAGAATGTGATAGTGGAAGTTAGCAGTAAGGTTCAGAACGACTGCACAGCAGTTGGTTAAAAAAAAAAAACAAAAACAGTTTTATGCTACATACTAGATTTGCTGAAGCGAGTGGGGGTAGGGTGGGGGGTGGGGGGTGGGGAGAGAGAAAGGATGATGGGGAACGGAAAGGTAGAAGGAAGAAACAGTCTCACACAATCTGCAACACAAGTCCCACTCTGACCTTAGTGAGGGACCGGCGTGCCCAATGATGATAGTGTCTGAATCCCCAGCTTCCACTAAGCCCTTCTTAGCTCTCTTTTTACCGCTTCGCTTTACTCAGAGCTCCCCCCCCCCCCCCCCCCCCCCCCCCCTTTCCCCCCCCCCCCCTCCCCCTCTTTCCTGACCACTCTTTGATCTCAGCTCTTATTTCCGACATTTCCCTGCTTTCTCGCCGCCCTTTCGCACATCCCCACCACCCCAGCTCCGTCTGGCGAAGTGCCCAAATCCTCAGACATCGGTGAGGATAGTCAAGTCGTCATGAAGCAGCGAAATCTTTGCCGACGGGGGCCACCCATCCTTTTTTTTCACGGATATAGAGCAGCCTGAAATCTATTGTATAATCCTTTACCGCCTTCTCTATTTCCTCCCACGCCAGATTTGTGCAAGTGTTGAATTGAGATTGGCTGCGACCGCCAGGCGTAGAGTGCTTGGTTTATGTTAGGGGAGGATCTTGTGACTTTTATAAAAAGGTTAGGAGACTTTGATTTGAGTGGGTGCTAGGTCTAGCTGGATTGGTGTAAATCAGGTGATGTAGGTTTGTTCGCAGGTGTGGTGACCAGTGACCCAGTGGGTGACCGAAGTGGGGGGTGCACTTTGACGTTTGAGTGTTGGTGATGATTGTATGTGTTTGTGTGGTTGCTCTCTCTCTCTCCTCTCTCTCTCTCTCTCTCTCTCTCTCTCTCTCTCTCCCTCTCTCTCTCTGTCTCTCCTCTCGTGCGCCTGGCGCGCGTATGTGTATGTGTGCGTACGTGTATGTGTGTTTGTGTGTGTGTGTGTGTGTGTGTGTGTGTGTGTGTGTGTGTGTGTGTGTGTGTTCAAGTGTGAGTGTCGGGGATAGCGACGAATGCATGAATCCATCAGTCTCTATATTTTAGTTGCGACACTCACTTACCATCGCCATTCTTGTCACTGTTTCGATTTTCTTGCATATTGGTTTTTGAAAATAGTCGTGATGACTCAAAGTACAGTTTCATGAAACTCATTGATGCGCTATACTCTTAGAGCGCAGTTATATTCTGAGGTCCTACCATGTTTTCCTGACCATTACATTCATAGTGCGAGGACTGCTTGGAGGCATGATTTTCATCTATGCCTGATTCGGGTCGTTGGGTCCAAAACGTGTTTTCTCTGTAAATCTTTGAACCCTGGATGCCATGGATGCTAAGTGCAACTAGGAAAATAATTTTTTCACATCTTTGCCCAAGTCATTGATATTTGCAAATCAGTGGTAATATTATACTACATTATCACACACACACACACACACACACACACACACACACACACCACACACACACACACACACACACACTACGCGCGAGCGCGCGCGGCGGCGCGCAAGCACACACAGACACACAAAAACGACATACATGAAACTCACCACACAAACACAAACGCAATTACACACACACAAGCACATACACACATACTCACAAGCTTACTCACACATACTATTGCAATCGAGTGTCATTTTTGATACACTTCATGGAAAACCATCATGTCTCTAATCCAATCTCTCCACCCTCATCCCTGCCCTGTCTTCTCAGGGCAATATGAAACACAGGAAAGACCTTTAATAATCATGGAACCCGTCCCCCGATGCCAAGTCATCTCCCCGTGCAGTACGGAGTCGACCGAAGCCTAATGGTCCATTTAGCCAAACGACAATGTTTCATTTGTTCTTCAAGTTACTCTCCCAGAAGCCACCGGAAGGACTTAGAATTAATATGGCAGAGATGGCAGAGAGAGAGAGAGAGAGAGAGAGAGAGAGAGAGAGAGAGAGAGAGAGAGAGAGGAGAGAAGAGAGAGGGAGAGAGAGAGAGAGAGAGAGAGGAAACTAAAAGCGGGAAATGTTTAAGAGGGACCGTTCTTGTTTTGGGACCGTGGCGATGGTCACTGAGTATAGATCCGTGAATCTTCTACCGTAATCAAAGACTTTGAACTTGTTACCGGAGTCGGGCCGTTTTCTCTGTTCGGATCGATTGAAAGAGAGGTTCAAACTCTTGTCACCTACTATCATTTTAGCTTTCAGCTCACTGAGCCATCAAAGAACAGGAGTTTTTATGCTTCTTAGTCTAACAACATCTCTCCTTCATTGTAGCTGCCTTTTAATGAGTTCTTCGTGACGTAAATGAAAGAGCACACGAGTACAAAGAATTCCATTACATAAGATTTTTTGTAAAAAACTATTACGTGCTTGAATGGTTTCTTTAGGAGCGAACAAAACATGATTCTATTTTTAATATATTCATTTAGCTTTGACACACGACCATTGCACACGAAACGCACACACACAACACGCACACAACACACACACACACACATACATACACACACACACACCCCAGGGACATAATGCACGCACACGCACACACAGACATAGACAACACATAACATACACACACTGAGAGAGAGAGAGAGAGAGGAGAGAGAGATGAGACAAACCGCGAGAGAGAGAGAGAGGAGAGAGAGCAAAGAAGGAAACAGAAAGGGAAGTGACACAGACAGAGACAACGAAGACGGACAGACAGACACGACACACACATTACACAAACACCACAAACCAACACACACACGACACCAGAGAGAGCGAGAGAGAGAGAGAGAGAGAGAGAGAGAGAGAGAGAGAGGAGACAGAGACAGAGACAGAGAGACAGACAGACAGAAAGACAGAAACAGGAGAGATAGAGAGAGAGAGAGAGAGGAGAGAAGAGACAGAAAGACGAGACAGACAGACAAAACAGAGAGAGATTACTTTTGGTACGAACAACACGTCTTTTTGCCAAACACAACAGTACAAACATAGTGTCACGGACCAAGACGCTTAAACGCAGCAAAGACCCGATTTCACCTGCTACCACCCCTTTCCCTCGGTCCTGTCCTCATCTTTATTCTCGCTGCCCCCGCCACCCTTCCATTCAGATCAGTGAAACGGATACAGCCAATGAACCGAATAAGCCAGCAGTCAGTCTATCATTCTCTAGGATTTTCCGCCCGTCTCCCGCAGTTTACCAGTATCCCGATGCCGTGACGTCCAGCATCCTCCAAATGCACGCACCACCAGAATACCGAATACCACTGTCACTGGCATCCAGATATCTATGAACAGATTCCTTTTTTTCTTTCCTATCCGCTGCCTCCCCCGGGGGGGGGGGGGGGGGTGGGGGGGGGGGGTCAGTGGGGGGGGGGGGGTGTCATTTTCAGTATCAGGTAAAGATGTTCTAGCTCCGCTTCCCAAATCAATTCTGCAAGTCCCGAGAACAACTGTTATTAAAGTATTCGTTCTATGAAACTGACCGAACCTGCATCCTTTGTATTCGATGGGGATGTTAGCAATAATCCGAAGCAGAATGTGGAGGGTTATCAAGGAAGGAAGGAGGACTAGGACGACAATTTCGAGAAGGACGAAAAATTGCGAGAGGGACGAGTGACAGCTAAGTGAGAGGAGGTTAGAGAGGAGAAGGAGGAGGAGAGAGGGAGGAGGAGAGAGGAGGGAATGAAGAAGGAAAAAGAAAGAAGGTGATGATGATGATGATGACGGATGTGATGATATGACCGACGACGACGACGACGACGAACAACGACGACGACGACGACGAACGAAGAAGAAGAAGAAGACGAAGAAGAAAGAGGAAGGAGGAAAGAGGAGGAGGAGGAGGAGGAGGAGAAGGAGGAGGAGAGGAGGAGGAGCGAAGAAGAAGAAGAAGAGAAGAAGAAGAAGTAAGAAGAAGAAGAAGATATGATAATGATGATGATGATGATGATGATGATGATGATGATGATAAACAGTAGTAGTAGTGGTATCAGTAGTCGTAATAACAGCAGTAGCAAAAGTAGTAGTAGTAGTAGTAGTAGTAGTTATAGTAGTAAGGTGATGCAGCATATCATCACTCAGTAGTACATTAGCAGCAGCAGCATTAGTAGTAGCTAAAACAGCAGCATCTTCAGCAGACTGGAAATGTCTTTTGACGTGACCCGACCCCCCCACCCCCAACCCCCCCCCACCCTCTCTCCCATGCAGCTACTTTAAAACCGTATCCCATTGTCTCAGCCCAAACACCCATACCTATCCCATGGCAGTCAGTCACTCAGATTACAACCATTCTCTCTGTCGTATTGAACTTTGAATCCCCAACAGCATCACATCATTCCCGCACTATCACTTCAAGAGTATCTCTGGCCTATGCAGCAAAAAACGTTACTGAACTGACACCTTCCAGTACACCATATCTAACGAGCCCCCCCCCCCCCCCCCCCCCCTCCCCCACTGTCCTGCACAAGCGCTTTACCCTAATCATTTTCCCTTCCTTAGTGACGACTCAATTGCTTTCCGATGAAGGTTTTCCTCCTTCACTGTCTCTTTCACTGACCACTGGGCAGACGACTGCTCTCTGCATGCGGGCATTCGTACCCCGGAAATTGGGGTCCTCCTTTCCTTCCGATATACAGAGACCAGAAGCGGACTTAACGTTGAAAAACTGATTGTAATTATACAGAAGTATAGTAGCATGTCGTGAAGAAGAATGATGACATCAATAGTTTGACAATTCTTCTGGCAAAAAAAAAAAGGACAGTACTTACTTATCTGTACAAAAGCAGGAGGAATTAGTAATAATAGCAACAGTGGTGGTCGTTGTAGAAGAAGAAGTAGCAGCATAAGGACCGATAGCGTTAGTATAGTGGCAATAATACCAGAAGCAACACACAATAACAACAACAACAACAAAGCTGCAGCAGTTGCCGTCATCGTTGTCGTCGTCATGATATTAGTGGTGGCAGCAGTACACCAATAGCAGTTGGAACAGACTGAGGCAAGAGCTATTTCGGAGGCAGAAAAGTTTTTATTGCGTTGGAGGTGAGTTTGTGTGTGTGTGTGGTGTGTTGTGTGTGGTGTGTGTGTGTGAGGGGAGCAGTGGTAGCAAAGAGCGGAGGGGAGAACAGCCTCACACATTTTGGAATGCGGAGTCCTACTTTGACCTGGCGCAGGTACCTTCATTTTTCATTGACGACAGTGTCTGAATCCCCAGCTTGGTTCCAATAAGACCCATCTTAACTTTTTTCTTTCATCACTTCACTTCGCTCAGTCCCCCACACCCCTTTCAGTTTCATTTCTATCCCATCTTTTGATCTAAGCTCTCGTTCTCTACCAGTTTCTCTTTGCCCCCTGCAACTTACCCCTCCTCCCATCTTTATCATTCTCTGCTCTGCCACCGATGCTAGACTGATCATATCTACGTGCAGGTTTACACACAAAGAAACACACACACACACAACACACACACCACCCACAACATCGCACATCGCGCGCACACCACACACCACACACACACACACACACACACACACACACACACCACACACACACAACACACCACACACCACACACCCACACCACACACACACACACGCATGCATGCTACGCATATGAATCAAACCAACACTCATTTCGTACATTCCCTTCTAAACCCCATCTCTCTCTGCTCTATCTCCTCAATGCCATTCATTCACACCCTTTCCTCCTCAGGAGGAGGCGCCTTTGAATACAGCTGAGGTCCTTTTTATTTGAAAAAAAATTATCAGGAACTCGTCCCAAGAAAACCCTCCACCTTGTATAATAGGAGACAGCCGAAGTCATTTATTTTCGCCAAGGACGATGCTTAGTTTTGTTTTGTTCGTTCTTTCCTTCATAGT
>JADBJO010015670.1:0-27500 GCA_016801955.1 Conus betulinus
GTGTGGCAGTGAATTTTCACTGGGGGGGACCGTCAACACCAGAGACTGGATTTTTTTTTTTTCAAAAAAGCTAAGAATGAGAAGGGGATGAGAAAAAAAACAACACAAAAGCTTGAAAATTATGGTGGAGGGACAGGAACAAGATTTGTGGCTAGGTCAGTGCCTGTGATGTGTACCTAGGAGAGTTACGACTGACAGGAAAATGGGTTTCCAGAAGAAAGACAAGAGACAACAGCTACAAAGGCAGAACATGACAGGCATTGACTCTGAGTCTGTTTAATGCTCAATGTATGCGCATGTGCTATGCACACACTGCATTGTGCACACACACACACATATTGAGCATTATATAGACACCGAGTAAATGTCTTCATACATCTGTGTAATGCTCTCTGTATATGTGTATCCAGTGCTCAATGTACAAGTGTGTATGCAAGCTTCTTTGACATGTAAACATAGTACTGAGTACACATATGAACAACTACATATTGGATACCCAGATGTGCACAGAGCATTACACACACACACACACACCTATACACAGGTATTTTACACAAAAGCACATAATCATATCATGCTGGTGTTCAACAAACCATTGGTAACACTGCATTTCCTATGGAAACTACATTCAGGGAGTGTTTTATGCAGCTTGACTGACCACATAAAAAAAAATCTTAATGATACACAATTTTAACTGATGGCTAATCTTAACTGATAAGGATGGGATATCTTAATGTTACACGATCAGAGCAAGTTCTTAATGATACACAATTTTGATTGATTGCTTATGTTAAATGATAAGGATGGGATACTAACACAGAACACTGTTACATAATAAAGAACTGATTATAACAAGAACACACACACACACACACACACACACACACACACACACACCTGTAACAGGTATTTTACACAAACGCGCATACATCATGCTGGTGTTCAAACCACACTGGTAACACTGCATTTCCTATGGAAACTATATTCAGGGAGTGTTTTATGCACCTTGACTGACCATACAGAAAGAAATCTTAATGATACACAATTCTGATTGATTGCTAATCTTCATCCCATAGGATGGATAGAAACACAGAACACTATTACATGATGTAACTGATTATAACAAGAACTGCCTCACACACACACCCACCCTAAATATATTAATTCTGACATGGAAAGAGGATATATTGGGTAAGGTAAGGTATTGGGTTGCTTATAGCCCAGCCGACTGCAAACGAACATATCAGGGCTGTCACCATACACAAATACACTGATTGAGTACATTATTTGTTTTTCACACACTGGCATTTGCATAACTGCATAAGCTGTGCCCAGTCATTAACAGTATGCAGTACACTGTAAATAGCAACAATCACTTTGGGATAGTAATGAAATTGTTGGTTCAAAATATGAGCGCATCGGCTCATTTATCAAGCCATCATCTTTTTTTGAAAAAATGCTCTTCATTTAAAGTCCACACAACACCAGAGCCCACATGTTGCTTCACCATGCTAAGTTTACAACAATTTTATGATGCCACTTTGCATGGTGATTCTGCATGCATGTGTGTGTGCGCAGCACACTTGCTTGCAAGAAATAATAGTTTCCATGTTTTTCTTTGGATATTGTCTTTTGCGCCAGTTATTTGCCAAACACGCGTGACAAAAATGAACTAAATTCCATTTGCGACTGTAGGTAAAGAACAGAATGGAAAATATGTTGAAAGTGAAAGGAATGGAAAGGGGAAGGAATGTACTACGGAATGTGTTGGCCTGGGTAAGGAGTGTGAAAGGCTGGAGTGTTGGGTGTGCTTGGGGTGTGGGTGGGAAGTGGTGGGGGTGGTGGGGGTGGAGACTAATTCAATTAGATGAACCATAAACATTAGAGAATTTGATTAGAAAAGAAAAAAAAAATAGCGAGCATGAGATGCTGAAAGCTTTTAAATGATTGTGGAGGGGCATGAAGAAGTTTCGTGGCTACACAACTGCCTGTGTAGTAGATAAGAGTAACTAACAACTGACAAGAAAAGGGAGCAGAAAATCAAGGAATAGGAATAGACTGATGGGGACTGAGAATAACAAGGCAACGAAAGTCCAATCCAACATGTTGGGGGAATTAATGGGAGGAACAGAAATGAAAGGGAAACAGTATTACTGGGAATGGACTGAATTGCCAAAGAAAGGAATGCGAGATAGGCATGATTTACGTGGAGGTGGGTGCATTCTTTGCAGAAGGGGAGGCTAGAAGCGAAAAGATGGGTGCAATAGCCATAGAAATAGTGGCGATAGGTGAGAGAACAGACATGCAAGAAATGGAGAGGGAAAGGGGCAGGAGCTAAGACTGAGGTTTATACAGTAAGAAAATGATTAGGGGAATAGGAAAGAGAGAGAGAGAGAGAGAGAGAGAGAGAGAGAGAGAGAGAGAGAGAGAGATCTATGTCAAGTGGAGTTGGGAACAAATAGTGCAGCCATTTCACCATTCTTTTCAATGTAAAGCAATGTAGGGGGGGCATACAACACAAGACACGTTTATTCAGAGTTAGGAACCAGAGTAGAGATCAATCTTATTTTGAGTACAAGCCAAACAGAATGGAAAAAATAACAGCTGCAGAGACTGAAAGGGGGAGGTTACCAATGCAAAAAGAAAATGCTAGAAATGGCAAAGTGCAAGAGGCTGGAACAATTCCAGTTGAGGCAGAAACATGGCGAGTGGTAATAATGCACAAAGTGGAATAGAAAGTTTCCCACAAAGGTAAGGAAACCTGGGCTTTGGAAAAGAAAAGGAGAGTCTAACAGAGTATCCAAAATGTCCGTAGACAGGAAGTCCAATGGAAAACAAGGTGGCTGGAAAGTACAGATACGACATTGGAATTAAGCACTGTTCAGTTCACATTTATAGCAGCACTATCTCATTTACATCTATAGTTATCAGTATCACCGTTCAGTGTACATTTATCATAGCACTGTTCAGTTCACATTTATAGCAGCACTATCTAATTTACATCTATAGTTATCAGTATCACCGTTCAGTGTACATTTATTGTAGCACTGTTCAGTTCACATTTATAGCAGCACTATCTAATTTACATCTATAGTTATCAGTATCACCGTTCAGTGTACATTTATTGTAGCACTGTTTAGTTCACATTTATAGCAGCACTATCTAATTTGCATCTATAGTTATCAGTATCACCGTTTCAGTGTACATTTATTGTAGCACTGTTCAGTTTATATCTATAGTAATACCATTCAGTTTACATTTAGAGTTGCACCACAAAGTTTAAATTTAGAGTTGCACCGTTCAGCTTACATTTATTGTAGCACTGTTTAGTTTATATTTATAGTAGTACCGTTCAGTTTACATTTATAGTTGCACCGTTCAGTCTAAATATAGTGTTGCACCGTTCAGCTTGCATGTACAGTCCAGCTGACCATGGAAATAGAATTGAGTGCATGCCTGCAGATATAAATTTGATATTGCAGTGAGCTGGGAATAAGAAGTGGAGCGCCCATCCTCCTCCTCATTCCAAGCTACAGATCACAAGGGAGATAAATAGCAACAGCTTTAAACGAAAAATTCCAGATGGGTCAAAAAGGTGAAGGAACCCAACTTTATGCAAAATTGCTTCACGTTTAAGGAATAAGGACAAAGCTGACGGCAGAAAAGGTGCAATCTTACTGTGGAGCTGGAAAACAAGTGAAGCGCCCATTCACCTGATTCCCCACCTCCACAGGGCATGGAAAAGTGCAACGGCGATAAACACAACCCCTCTTCCCCTAAACGGAAGAAGTGGACCACAATCTGTAAGGCATTGGAATACTGTTTTGTGCATTTTCATTTCAAGTTTGTGACTTCCGGAGAAGATAAATCTGTCATAAATTGATTTGGCCTATGTTCTTTTGTGTATTCAATAAGCATTACTTTCCACCCTGTTTCCTATGTGTAAAAGTATTCTGGCTTGTAACTGGAATTAGGCACTGTTCAGTTGACATTTACAGCAGCACTATTTAATTTACATCTACAGTTATCAGTATCACCGTTCAGTGTACGTTTATTGTAGCACTGTTCAGTTTATATTTATAGTAGTGCCATTCAGTTTACATTTATAGTTGCACCGTACAGTTTAAATTTAGTGTTGCACCGTTCAGCTTGCATGTACGGTCCTGCTGACCATGGAAATAAAATTTGGTGCATGCCTACAGGTACAAATTTGATATTGCACTGAGCTGGGAATAAGAAGTGGAGCGCCCATCCTCCTCCTCATTCCAAGCTACAGATCACAAGGGAGATAAATAGCAACAGCTTTAAACAAAAAATTCCAGATAGGTCAAAAAGGTGTAGGAACCCAAATTTATCAAAACTGCTTCAGGTTTAAGGAATAAGGACAAGCTGGCGGCAGAAGGCTGCATCAAGTTACTGCAAGGCTAGGAAAAAAAAAGGTGTGGAGCTGGAAAAGCCCAAGTGAAGCGCCCATTCACCGATTCCCACCTCCACAGGGCATGGAAAAAGTGCAACGGCGATAAACACACCCCTCTTCCCCTAAACGGAAGAAGTGGACCACAATCTGTAAGGCACTGGAATACTGTTTTGTGCATTTTTATGCCAAATTTGTGACTTCCAAAGATAAATCTGTTATAAATTGATTTGGCCTATGTTCTTTTGTGTATTCAATGCGCATTACTTTCCACCCTGTTTTCTATGTTTAAAAGTATTCTGGCTTGTAACGTTGATAAAAGATGTAAACATACGGAGAAGCAGCAGGAACATCAGAAGACAGAAATACTAGGAAATCCTACTGAGCTGGGGGAAAGAAGGAAACAGCAGTGTGCAGCATCAGGTGAAAACAGCCAGGTTGGCAATATGAGAAAAGTGAACTAACAGAAAAGCATGGGACAACGGGACACAGAAAAAAAGTTTGGTCACGAGAGAAGTGGCAAATAGAACAGAAGTGAAAGAGAATAGGATGGAATAACTTGGTATACAGAACATCGGTGGCAAAGCCCCAGTTTCTGGAATAATTCTATTAACAGGTACAAATGAGGAAGGCACATTGAAATGCTGAAAAAAAAAAAAAAAAAAAAACAAAAAAAACGTGAGGATGGTTCGAATATGTCAGAGGGAATGACATGGAAATAAAAATCCGAGCATTGGAAGAAGATATGGAATAATGAGTTTTGAATGTAACCGCAGAAACTGGAGTTGGTCTACGTTCATTCTCAATAAAGATCAGCACTTTCATAACGAACATGGCATCCACACACACTCTTTCTCCAAAAGGTAGGTATGCTGTGGATATGGATGGTTAGGATGAAAAGAGATGGACATGGCAGGGAATGGAGTCTACAACCAATGGCAATAACAAGGCACTGGGCAATTCCTATTCATGTTCCCACTTGGAGTAAAATAATGGCTGGGGAAAATGAGGAGAATGAGTTGGGATAGAAGAGAAAATGCTGAAAATGAGAAGGGATACGTTAAAGGAGAGCACGCACACGCAAACGTGCATACTATGTGCGTGCGTACGTGTGCGAGTGTGTGTGTGTATGCGAGCAAACGGGGAGGTTAGTGATGGCAAAGAAAGTAAAGGTTGGGCTGAATAGGATTGGGATCAGTAAGGGAAAATGGAAGCAGCTGGGTAGATAGTGGAAAGTCTGGAAGAAAAATGGAAGAGGAGTGGGAAAAGAAGGGATGAAGGGAGAGGTAATGTAAGGTAATGTTGCTTATAGCCCCAGCCGACCGCAAAGGGCCATATCAGGGCTGTCACCACATTAAAGAAGACAAGAAAGGAACTAGATGAAATTATACATTTTGCTCTTAGTCAACTGTACCCCAAACAACATATAAGGTTCCAGTTTTCAGGTAAAAAAAAAAAAAAAAAAAAACAAGCCTTATGACCCAGCCCACAAAGCAGAGCCTTTTCAGGGCTGTCAAACTTACTCACACAAAACCATCACTTAAAAAAAGCAAATCAGATCATGGGGAAAAAAAATTTCAGAAAAAGAAACAAACAACACAAGCAGTTTTGCTAAGCTGTTGACATTTGACATTCTAAAACATAGAAAAGGCTACACAGAGAATAACTGCATTTCACTGATTTTTCACCAGATAAAAGTGAAAAAAAAAAGACAAAAAATGTCAATGCCACAGGCAAACAGCCACTGGAGACAGCAACGCCCAGTGTCCACTCTGGACAATGTCAACAATTTTCATTGGCTTAATGCCAGGCAGCGACAACAACAACAAAAGGCTGGCATGTCATAACACCAAGCTGTGCTGATGGTGCCAGGCATTCTGCTTGACTGTTCTCACCAGTTAAGATTAGAAATACTTCACACATGTGTCAAAAAATGAAACACAGGAATCCATGGACTAATAGAGATTGCAGAGTTTACAGCTAGTATCAACTCGACAGGGTGTACAACTTTCATAACATGGTCGACATTTTGCCCCCCACCCCCTCAAAAAGAATTAATAAACTAATAAATAAATAAATGAAATGCTGGCAAATCATACATCATATCTAGAACAAAGTGGTTACAAATTTCAAGAACAGAGTAACATGAGTGTTGATCTAACCCACTATTCAGCATGTTCCACTTGGAAAGGTAGGGATGGTTTCAGTGACAGCCCAGCCAACCCACATGATTCTATGTGACCCTTTTCCCTGCGTGTTGACAGTCCTGAAGAGGCCCTGTGTGCTTGGATGGGCTGTCGTAACAAAGGACTGAAAAGTTACAGTCAGCAGGATAATGCTGTTAACTTTGACAAGTGATGCAGGGTTATGTTCTGAACTTTGTCAATACAGGGGCATACTGTAAACCTTTGATAAATACAGCAGGATAATACTTTTATACTCTACACTTTCACAAAGCTAGAGTGAGAATACTGTACACTGAACACTCAGTGTCATGGTGAATACAGCAGGATAATACTGTATACTCCACTCTCGGACAAAGCCAGTGTGAGAATACTGTACATTGAATAAGATAAGATAATGTTGCTTTATAGCCCAGCCGACCGCAAAGGGCCATATCAGGGCTGTGTACATTGAATACTCATTGTCATGATGAATATGTTAGGATAATACTGTATACTCTAAATGTTGACAAAGCCAGCATGAGATTACTGTACACTGAACACTCAGTGTAAAAGCATGTCTTCCACTTTTGTTTTCAAAGTTCTGATATTTTACTGTCGTCGGTTCCCAAATAAAGTGCACACATACAAAGTGACTACATCTGATGCCATCATTACAAGTCACTGAACCAACACATTGCTTCCAGTGCAACAAACACGGATTTCTCGCAAAAGTGTGTGTGTGTGTGTGTGTGTGTGTGTGTGTGTGTGTGTGTGAAGGCGGTGGACTACCACAGCTATAACTATGAGAAAGATATTGGGATAAGACTTTTTAATTCTGTGTGGAAGACCAGCAGGGGAAGTACTGGTCAACATCATGAGAAACACTACACTACTCATGGATAGAGGTTCTGGTATGGACCACAATCTGTAAGGCATTGGAATACTGTTTTGTGCATTTTCATTTCAAGTTTGTGACTTCCAGAGAAGATAAATCTTTCATAAATTGATTTGGCCTATGTTCTTTTGTGTATTCAATAAGCATTGCTTTCCACCCTGTTTCCTATGTTTAAAAGTATTCTGGCTTGTAACTGGAATTAAGCACTGCTCAGTTGACATTTACAGCAGCACTATTTAATTTATCTCTACAGTTATCAGTATCACCGTTCATCTTACATTTATTGTAGCACTGTTCAGTTTATATTTATAGTAGTGCCATTCAGTTTACATTTATAGTTGCACCGTTCACTTTAAATTTAGAGTTGCACCGTTCAGCTTGCATGTACGGTCCTGCTGACCATGGAAATAAAATTTGGTGCATGCCTACAGGTACAAATTTTATTGCAGTGAGCTGGGAATAAGAAGTGGAGCGCCCATCCTCCTCCTCATTCCAAGCTACAGACCACAAGGGAGATAAATAGCAACAGCTTTAAACGAAAAATTCCAGAAGGATCAAAAAGGTGTAGGAACCCAACTTTATGCAAAATTGCTTCAGGTTTAAGGAATAAGGACAAAGCTGGCGGCAGAGAAAGGTGCAATCTTACTGTGGAACTGGAAAAAAACAAGTGAAGCGCGCCATTCACCCGATTCCCACCTCCACAGGGCATGGAAAAAGTGCAACGGCGATAAACACAACCCTCTTCCCCTAAACGGAAGAAGTGGACCACAATCTGTAAGGCACTGGAATACTGTTTTGTACATTTTCATTTCAAGTTTGTGACTTCCGGAGAAGATAAATCTGTTATAAACTGATCTGGCCTACGATCTTTTGTGTATTCAATAAGCATTACTTTCCACCCTGTTTCCTATGTTTAAAAGTATTCTGGCTTGTAACGTTGATAACTTTTACAAAAAAGATGTGAACATATGGAGAAGCAGCAGGAACGTCAGAGGACAGAAATACTAGGAAATCCTACTGAGCTGGGGGAAAGAAAGAAACAGCAGTGCGCAGCATCAGGTGAAAACAGCCAGGTTGGCAATATGGGAACAGTGAACTAACAGAAAAGTAAACATGGGACAACAGGACATAGAAAAAAAGTTTGGTCATCAGAGAAGTGGCAAACAGAACGGAAGTGAAAGAGAATAGGATGGAATAACTTGGTATACAGAACATCGGTGGCAAAGCCCCAGTTTTCTGGAATAGTTCTATTAAAAGGTATGAACAGGGAGATTTGGAAGGCACACTGAAATGCTGAAAAAAAGCGTAAGAATGAGACAAGATGTCAAAGAGATGAGAAAGGGTGTGGATGGTTTGAATATGTCAGAGGGAATGAAATGGAAATAAAAATCTGAGCATTGAAAGAAGATTGGAATAATGAGTTTTGAATGTAACCGCAGAAACTGGAGTTGGTCTATGTTCATTGTAAATAAAGATCAGCACTTTCATAACGAACATGACATCCACACACACACACGAACACACACACACACTCTCTCTCTCTCTCTCTTTCTCCAAAAGGTATGCTGTGGATATGGATGGTTAGGATAAAAAGAGATGGACATGGCAGGGAATGGAGTCTACAACCAATGGCAATAACAAGGCACTGGGCAATTCCTGTTCATGTTCCCACTTGGAGTAAAATAACGGCTGGGGAAAATGAGGAGAATGAGTTGGGATAGAAGAGAAAATGCTGAAAATGAGAAGGGATATGTTAAAGGAGAGCATGCACACGCAAACGTGCATACTGTGTGCGTGTGCGCGTGTGTGAGCGTGTGTGTGTATGTAAGCAAAAGGGGAGGTTATGTGGTGATGGCAAAGAAAGTAAAAGGTTGGGCTGAATAGGATTGGGATCAGTAAAGGAAAATGGAAGCAGTTGGGTAGATAGTGGATAGTCTGGAAGGAAAAATGGAAGAGGAGTGGGAAAAGAAGGGATGAAGGGAGAGGTAAGGTAAGGTAATGTTGCTTATAGCCCAGCCGACCGCAAAGGGCCATATCAGGGCTGTCACCACATTAAAAAAGACAAGAAAGGAACTAGATGAAATCATACATTTTGCTCTTAGTCAACTGTATCCCAAACAATATATAGGGTTCAAGTTTTCAGGTTAAAAAAATTTAAAAAATAATCCTTATGACCCAGCCCCACAAAAGCAGCCTTTTCAGGGCTGTCAAACTTACTCACACAAAACCATCACTTAAAAAAGCAAATCAGATCATGGGGGAAAAAAAATCAGAAAAAGAAATAAACAACACAAGCAGTTTTGCTAAGCTGTTGACATTCTAAGACACAGAAATAGGCTACACAGAGAATAACTGGCATTTCACTGATTTTTCACCAAATAAGAGTGACAAAAAAAAAGTCAAAAAATGTCAATGCCATAGGCAAACAGACACTGGAGACAGCAACGCCCAGTGTCCACTCTGGACAGTGTCAATAACTGTCTTAATGCCAGTAGCGACAACAACAACAAAAAGGCTGGCATGTCATAAGACCAAGCTGTGCTGATGGTGCCAGGCATTCTGCTTGACTGTTCTCACCAGTTAAGATTAGAAAAACTACAACAATAATGTATCAAAAAATGAAACACAGGAATCCATGGACAAATATAGAGACTGCAGTGTGAATAGCAAGTATCAACTCGATAGAGTGTACAACTTTCATTACATGGTCGTTATTTCGCCCCCACCCCCTCAAAAAAAAAAAAAATCAATTACATAAAATGAAATGCTGGCAAGTCATACATCATATCTAGAACAAAGTGGTTACAAATTCAAGAACAGAGTATCATGAGTGTTGTTCTAACCCACTATTCAGCACATTCCACTTGGAAAGATAGGGATGGTTCAGTGACAGCCCAGCCAACCACATGATTCTATGTGACCCTTTTCCCTGCGTGTGACAGGCCTGAAGAGGCCCTGTGTGCTTGGATGGGCTGTCGTAACAAAGGACTGAAAAGTTACAGTCAGCAGGATAGTGCTGTTAACTTTGACACGTGATGTAGGGTTATGTTCTAAACTTTGTCAGTACAGGGCATACTGTAAACCTTTGATAAATACAGCAGGATAATACTTTTATACTCTACACAGCTAGAGTGAGAATACTGTACACTGAACACTCAGTGTCATGGTGAATACAGCAGGATAATACTGTATACTCCACTCTCGGACAAAGCCAGTGTGAGAATACTGTACATTGAATAAGATAAGATAATGTTGCTTATAGCCCAGCCGACCGCAAAGGGCCATATCAGGGCTGTGTACATTGAATACTCATTGTCATGATGAATATGTTAGGATAATACTGTATACTCTAAATGTTGACAAAGCCAGCATGAGATTACTGTACACTGAACACTCAGTGTAAAAGCATGTCTTCCACTTTTGTTTTCAAAGTTCTGATATTTTACTGTCGTCGGTTCCCAAATAAAGTGCACACATACAAAGTGACTACATCTGATGCCATCATTACAAGTCACTGAACCAACACATTGCTTCCAGTGCAACAAACATGGATTTCTCGCAAAAGTGTGTGTGTGTGTGTGTGTGTGTGTGTGTGTGTGTGTGTAAGGCGGTGGACTACCACAGCTATTACTATGAGAAAGATATATTGGGTAAGACTTTTTAATTCTGTGTGGAAGACCAGCAGGGGAAGTACGGGCCAACATCATGAGAAAACACTACACTACTCATGGATAGAGGTTCTGGTAAGGGTGAAGATCAGTTGACACTTACTGTTATTGAAATGAAGGTGAGGGAAGTTGTTCAGTTCTTGCAGTCCAGCAGGCCACCAGGGAGGGGTGGGGGAATTTAGGGCCATCACTTCACGAAAATCTGTCCCACGCAAGTCTTTTCTTTTCTTTTAAATAATACAACAGGTCATTTCAAACACTCTCAAAACACTCTAAAACAGGATCTTTTTTTCCACATTTGTTTTAAATCAAATGCAAAAACTCAAAATTTAAAAATCTTGTGGAAAATCTATGACTAAGGTCTTTGTGGATATACTCTAAAGTGTGTATGTCTACTGTTGTGCAAATTCCACCTTCCTATGACCACATGTTTTATAGTGAGCGACATATCTGGTATGCATCATGGAACCCCTCACTCTTTGTACTGCTGTGTGAAAAAAAGTAGACCGGTGTCATCAGAACAAAACTTGTTACATCTATCCAATAACTAGTGGCAGATGGTAGGAATTCTTTCAAATTTGGACAGATCTGGAACAAAAAACGTATGTGTGTTCCAAACCTCTTTCCACAGGCCTTTGACACAACTGGGAATTTTGGGTTTCATGCGTGTGTTGGGGACACATGATCTGGTCAAAATTTAACTCGCAGGATTCTTGGCCAATCTCACTACTTTGAATGGAAAAAAGATTGGGAATCAAAATTTAACTCGCAGGATTCTTGGCCAATCTCACTACTTTGAATGGAAAATCTTCATTTTTCATCGGAACATTTCCAAGTGTGAGGAGGACTTGTTTGCATTACTTATTGCTCAGCTGCTCATGCTCAGGAATGTTCAAAACGTCTCTCAGACAGTTCTGAGACAGCGGTGTTTAAAATGTCCATGGTGGATTGTCCTGGCTGAAAGATAAGTTCAGAACAAATAAGCGGTGTTTAAAATGTCCATGGTGGATTGTCTAGGAATCTACATAGATCACAATTAATTCCAAGAACAGTATTGGTATTTTGCAAAGTTTGGACGAACATGTATTTCCAAGAGTTGAACAGAATTGGGATTATGTTCAAATTTCTATTTGGATATATTGGAATCCAGGCATGAATAGATGAAAACAGGAAACACAATGAAATGAAATAGCAGATGAAAGACGGGAAGAGTGATGTGGAACCCCCTTTTTTTTTTAAAGACCCTTTCAAATATAAAACTATATGGGAGTAAGGAGATCATTCACATAGTCCATCACACATGTTACAGATGTATAATACAACACCATCCAAAAACGTCAAACAATGACATACATGTCCAACTAAGTCCATGGTCAGCTATGATGATGAGCACATCTATTCACATGGCACACAGTCTGGATCACTGACATTTTCCACAGAGAAATGCCACAGGATACACATTTGGAAGTTGTTTCACCTGTTGATTTCTATCACGTCTTTCTCTCAGCAAAGTCAGGAACAAACACAGACGGTCTGGGTCCCTGGTGCTCTATCCTGGTGTTCCATGACAGATGTCGAAGTGCCTGAGGAGGAAGATGTGTAGATGGGAAACGGGATCAGCAGACATCAGCGTAGTCAGGCATTAAGGCGTGAGGTGAAGTCGTTGGCTGACCAAAACTGGAGTGGAACCCAGGTAACCATGTCTCTGTAATGTCTGCAGAGCAAACAAGAAGTCTCTCAGAGGTGCTCATGTGGCACTGCCATAGAAATTATTCAAAATGGTAAGCATGGTGCAATGTTTACAATCGACTATTTTGAGCTCTTTATCTTACTACTTGCAGATGATGTTGTACTGTTATCAAAGACAATAATTGGTTTGCAAACCCAGTTAAATAGTCTGCAATGCGCAGCTTTTTCTCTTGATCTGAAAGTGAATTTAGGTAAGAGCAATATAATTGTGTTCAGAAAAGGTGGTTATTTAGCAGCGAGAGAACACTGGAGTATAAGCATGCTGTGATGCCTGTGGTAAATGCTTACAAATAAATACTTGGGTATATTGTTTTCAACAAAACTCGGCTTCACATTAGCATGCAATGGCCTGGTAAGTAAAGCAAAGAAAGCCCTGCTTTGTATTATGAGAAAACTTCATGTTTTGAAGAATTCTAGTTTAAATTTGTTGTTGAAGTCATTTGATTCCCAGGTTCAACTCATCGCTCAGTACGGTGCAGAACTTTGGGGGGCAGACGTTGCAGCCCGCCATTGCCAAAAAAAGTACATCTTTTTGCCTTCAAGAAATTTCTGGAGTCAAAAATGTGAACACCCAATGATCTTGTCTATGGAGAGACCAACGGATATCCTATTTAATTCAATTCTGTATTAAGCTGTATTCGATACTGGTTGAAATTAACTACAATGAATTATTATTGATTACCACGGAAAGTCTATGTGATATTATATGACCTAGATGTAAACACTTGAAGTTAATCATGACCAAATTTTGACTTGGAATTTCAGACATTGCACAACAATGGTATCGCTACTGTAAACATACTGGAATGGATCTGACTTGTCCACTTTGCAATGATGGAAAAGAAGACAAACTGCATTTTGTTTTGTGTTGCTGCAAGTTATCTAGTCTAAGAGTGCAATATATACCAGTTAAGTTTTCCAGGGATCTCTGTCAATTTCGGTTAAGTCTGCTTATGGCATCTCAAAATGAAAGTGTAGTAAGAAATTTCTCAATTTACTTGTTCATGGCATTTCAATTTCGATCAGTTATGACTTAATGAATGAGAATTTCATCCAATCTTTGATGTGTTATGTAAAAATTCATACATTGTTGTTACTTTCTCCATACCCCCTTCATAAGGGACAATGACCTTTATATGAAGTAAGCCATCTGAGTTCTGAGTTCATGTGGCTGTGTGGTTAACACACATGTCAAAGAAAACAGAAAATCCCTGGTCCCTGCTTTGAATCTCTCATGGAGCTTGTTTAGCTTCTTTCCATCAATAGATTCATTTCTCTTATGTTATTTGTGTACTTCCCTTCTTAATTTTCACCCTTTCCCTGTAAATCTTAAGGAGTGGTCTGAGTGCTAGTGTTTCAGGCGAGACAGTGATCCCATGTGCAGCCTGGGGAGAAGGAGCTGTCCATGGTCACAGACCGCAGGAATATCCACCGTCATCAGTCGATGTGTTGGCAGATCACAAATATCCACCGTCATCAGTCCATGTGTTGGCAGACCACAGAAATATCCACCATCATCAGTCTTGTGTTGGCAGACCGCAGAAATACCCACCGTCATCAGTCCATGTGTTGGCAGATCACAGAAACATCCACCGTCATCAGTCCATGTGTTGGCAGATAAACAGAAATATCCACCGTCATAAGTCCATGTGTTGGCAGATTGAAAGTAAAGTAGGCGGCACTTTACTATGGCACAATACACTGTTTCCTGTGAGAACAGCACCTCCAACTACTGTCTGTGCAGCCAATAGCATGTATTAAAGGGGCTGCAGGTAAACTGACTAATTGTGGCTAATGGCTGTTAGGAACAGTATTATTGAATAATTGGTGGAGAAGATTAACACTCTCAACTGTGTGTTTGACCTGCATATGTCAACACAAAAATTTATTGGGAAAGAGTAACTATAACACCTGCTTAATGGTCAAACCATCTGATTTTTTAAAATTCAAACTTACCACACTATAAACATTGTGTTCCTTATTTCTTTTGCTTGCCATGTTATTTGAAATATTTTATTTTGTTCTTTTCAGGCACTGTCTTCTCCTCGTCTACTCTTCTCCAATGCAAATAAAAAAAACATTACATAACTGACTGGGCTCCATCTGTATGCTCCTGGCCTGATAGGGATCCACCATCTTCACCCTTTTTCTCTATTCCTTACACCCTACTCCATCACCATCCCAGTCTCTCTCCAACTCTCCTCTTACCCCTCCCCCCCCACCCCTCCCCCTTTCAAATCAAAAACCAACTTCCACAATGGCAAGTTAAGATCAATTCTGAGGCTGGATTAGGCTCATCACCATGCAGGATTTTTGAACTTAAGGGGGATAAATGTCGTGGACACCTACTCAGTCATGCTTCATGTATCATGCCAAAGGTTAAATTCATTTGGTTTGTGTATCCAAGCCTGCATCAGCTATTGAGTATGGTTACCGTGGGTTTGGACCAAAACTATTTACATGAAAATCAAACAGTAGCTAAAAGCAAACATGAATAAGCAAACATGGGAAAAATGATGTAGCAAGAAAATTGATATTGGTGCATAATCACGGGTCATGATTTCTGTCTGTGGAGGGCAGAGTAGCATGCATGTATGTATTTTCAATCTTGTCTCATCTAGTCCTTTACCTTATTCCTGAGGCGTTGTGATCTCCATGGAGCGAGGACTGGGGCTGGTGGAGGGAGAACACCATTTAGAGGATGAGGGGACCCAGGTGCCAGTGGTGCCTGTGCCCTCGGACGTGGACGTGGCATCACTCACATCTCTTCTCCACAGTCGATGTCTGAGCTGTCAGCAGAAGGGACAGGCTGTTGCTGTGACAAAAGCTCTGGTTCCTCATCTGGGTGATCGGTGGTCAGGAGGGGTCTCTTTGGTTGACGACCCTCTCTGGGCCACCTGCTCATGGCAAAACAGCCTAGACCTCTCATGTTGGTTGGTGGTAACACAGTGCAGGTGTCCCATTCCATTATGGATCAGCTCCACAACACCAGGGCGAAGAGCTCTGGGGGACATGTTGCTCCAATGTCCCATATGTGGAGTCCATTGTCCGTTGGAGCCATACAGAGGGCAGGGATGCAGCAATGGTGAACCACCCAAGCCATTTCTCAGGTGGGGTGTTTTACCCGGTGACCCTCTCAGGTGGTGGCCTGAAGTAAGGTTGCAACATTCTGGGCTGATTTTCAGCAAGGACACAGAACTTTCATCCCCAGCAAAACTGGTCATTCACCATTTCCTTGACCACCAGGACTGGGACATCAGGACAGAGTTGGCCAAAGAACTTAGCATCAATGAGGTAGAAACCGCTGCCTGGTCACAGTCAGGTCTGCGCTTGTTGCTCACCTCATGGAAAAGGTTCACCTCCACGTGCCTCTGAGAACACATGGGCTGCTAGATGGGCGCTCCGTGAGGATTTGGACGTCTTGTCTCTCAGATCTGGTTCCTGTTTCGATTACACAATAAAAGAGAAAGTTAATAAGCTACAGAGTCGGGTCGGAGAGTCGGTTGGTCAGTCTATTCAGCAGTGAACCCTATCAAGTCATCTACTGAGACAATGCAACTGTATCAGTAGAAAAATGGGATGGAATGAGGGAAGTTGGGGGAAGGCAGAGGATATCTGATAACTTCTCCCTCTCCCAATTTGTCATTTAAAAACAAAAATCTGGTAATCAGATGTGCAGTAATGGCAGGAAGATGGGAAGGGGGGTTGGGGGTTGGGGGTCTGCAACAGAAAGTGACAATATTGAATAGTTTGAGATGGTTATGTGCTTGTCCCTTTGGCTAGTTCCTTGGCTGTTTATCAATGGATAAATTTACTAGTGGGTAGGTTTGTCAGTTTGTTTTTCAAATGATAAATCAATCAATTGATCAATCAATCATCGATCAGATCCAAGAAGCATGGAAAGACCAAGACTGAGCAGGGGTGTTATATTTTTCTCCTGAAAAAAGAAACAAATGGAATAGTGATAATAATGATAACTAAATGATGAAAGAGACAGCACACACACACACACACACACACACACACACACAGAGAAAAGAGAGAGAAACAGTGTCAAGGATCCAGATTTTAGGCATCATAGCCTGCTCTAAGAGACAGATACAGAGGAGGGTGGAAGATGATTTTTCCCCATACAATATTTTCATCCAAAATTACCGATCTGATGAACAGACAAGTGAAGGTGGGATCAAAGTCATGTGGCAGGAGTACTGTTAAGACTACATTATTATTATTACTACTAGTACACAGTGCCTATCCTCCATTTGAGACTAAACTCTAAACGCTTTACAATCCTCACTTTCCTTTACACTACCAGCTGCCTATCTGGGCAGATACAATGAAAAGCTGCCTGCTGGCACTACATTCAGTCATGTCCCATGTCTTTCACTGTTTCAGGCTGTCAGTCGATCCCTTTTTCATTCATGTCTTCAGTCTTTCCATGTAGAATATGTGTTACCCATACCAATGGCCGAAGTGGCCCTCTCTTCCAGAAGTTGTTGATGGGATTTTTACACGTGTGAAAAACATGACATGTGTGCATTCTTTCATGGAACCTGTTTATAGTCTCAATCGAAGGACTATCTTGATCCCATTCCCACTCCTCTCCTCTTCTCCCTACCACTTCTGCCTCCCCATCCTTGGTAAAGATATTTACTCAACAGTTGACAGACTGTCCTGCTCAGCTAGATGTACCCCAAACTGTTTCATTCAAATTTCAAACCACTCTGCCACATGTGGTATCATTTCCTGCCTTTGACCTTCTCCACCCCGTCCTCTCTCTGGATGTGTATGCTTACACAAGTCAAAAAATGCAAAAGTTTCATTTTGTTCCCCCCCTCCCCCCTCAACCCCAGGAACAAGAGCAGCTGTTCACCAATACACTGAATCTGATACACTGAAACCAAACAGCACTGTGTTTCCTTATCATATAGAGTGTAGTTATTGGAAGTTACCATCTTCAGCTAAATATGTCTTCATATATGACGGAAAGAAGTGCCCGTACAAGAGAAGGGGTAGGGTGGGGTGGGGATGATAGTGGAAGCATGGTAAGAAAGGAACATTTTTTCAGGAAATACACTCAAACTGTTAAGCTGGTCTTTCTCTTATAAGTTTAAAACAAACAGTTCATTTTAAATACGCCAAGGGCAGAGACAAAGGAGGAAGGAGCGGATTATTACTCCATACTTTCAACAAGACTCATCCTACTTTCAATTCCTATTCATCCAATCAATTGAGCCAGCTGGTACATGATTCTTTGTATTCGATATTCATCTGAAGCTGTTTATGGGCAAGGCTACAGTGGGGGTGGGGTTGGGGGAAGACGATTTAAAACCCCCACTGAATAAATTCCCCAAACCTTCAAACCTTGAGGCCAAGTTGTTGAAATATGTTAACTTTATTTATTTCAACTTTGTAGAACATTCAGATTGCTTTTTATTCACTTTCAATCTGATCTTTCACATCCTAAAAGGAAGACGGTGAGAATTCATGTGTAAAGCCAGGAGACTGCACAAAATTGGGAACTTTTAAAACCTTATACCTGCAAATAAATTACCGCTTAAGGGAGAAAGAGGGATCAGCTGGGTGTGGCGGACAGCAGCTGTCCAATCAACTGCATTCAATGGAGATAGACAGGAAGAATGGGAGAGAAGGCTGTGCGGAGAGAGGGGGTGGAAGGAGGATGGTGTGTGTGTGTGTGTGTGTGTGTGTGTGTGTGTGTGGTGATAACTGGTTGATGACATGGGAGGAGGTAGGTAGGGCCTGGGGCAGACAAATTTTCCTTTGTATTCCCCTTAGATAAGAGCTGTCTGTCAAAATGATTTCTTGCAATTTAATAGCATGGTATGATCCTTGTCATGCAAAAACAGCATTACTGTTTGAGTGGGTTTTTTTTTTTGTTTTTTTTTTTTAACAACCAAACGGTCCTTGTCATTTGATGAAAACAACTGTTTTTATGGAATGTGGTATGCAAAAGAAATTTCCAGCTCCTATCTGTGAAAAAGAAAAGTTGGTTGTAAATTAAATAATTGTCAATTTGGCATCAAAATAAATAAACAGAATAGAAGAAAATACTCGTTGACTGGGTCTTTTTTTTGTCAACGTTCTTCAGCATTAATTTGCTGAAGTTTGGCCTTGAAAGCTTTTGACTTCTGGAGCCATAGATCTCGTCTAACTTCAAATGCTTTGAAGCTATCTATAAGCTCACATTCTCCTGTACCCACAATTGCTCTTCTGACCTCACTGAACTGAGATTCACACATCATGAGAGGTACCAGCTTCAAGGTTTTCCAGTCCACAGCTTGCTTGAGAACGTGGTTTATGCTCTCAGCATTGTTATTTGTCCACACTGGATTGGGCAAACTGAGTGTGGGGTGCTGCATAGCTTTCACGTTCTCAGCAAGCTGGGCAGTAATCCAATGTAAATGCTTCTTCACTTGAGTCAGCATCACCTCACCCAGAAAAGTGCATTATGTCTGAAAATTCAGTTGAGTCAGTCAGTCAGTCATTCCCCTAACTGCTGGGGTCGTTGGGGGGACGTGATGAGGCAGCCGCTGTTTCTCTCCAGGCTCTTCTGTTAGTGGCTGTCTTGAGGAGATCTGGCATGGTCATTTTGGTCCAGTCCTTTATATTGTGTGGACCAGCTCTCTCTCTGCCGTCCTCGTCTGCACCCTCCTTCAACGGTACCTTGAAGGATGGTTTTGGAGAGGGTGTTGTGACGGATGATGTGGCCAAACCATGCCATCTTCCGTCGATTGACAGTTGCTAGAAGTGGTTCATGGGGCCGAACTAGGTTAGTGACCAGGTTCCACACATAATCATTGGTCTTGTGTTCTTTGTATGAGATGCAGAGTAGTTTCCTCAGGCACCTGGTCTCAAACGCCTGGATTCTTCTTTCTGTTTCAGCCATCAGTGTCCATGTCTCGCAACCATATAAGAGGATTGAGACCAATAGTTACTTGTACAGCCAGAATTTTGTGTGGAGTTTTTGATGTTGCTCTTCCACACTCTGTTCAGTCTGGCCATCGTTGCTGATGCAGAGTTGATCCTGAACCGGATTTCTGCTGTGCAGGTGCCATCTTTGGACAGGTTGCTCCCAAGTACCTGAAGCTGGTCACTTCTTCCAGGGGTTCACCATTCATGGTTATGTTGGCACTGCTTTTAGTCATGCTGTTGACCATGACTTTTGACTTCTCTGTGCTGACCTCCATGCTGTAGACACTTGCTGTTGTCTGTCTGTGAGATCCTGGAGCTCGGTGTTGCTGCCCCCCATGAGGTCAATATCGTCTGCGAAACGAAGGTTGCAGACCAGCCTGTCGCCAATGCTGATGTGGTGTGGTGTTCTTCGAGAGTCTCTTGCATGATTCTCTCCAGAAATATGTTGAACAGGACTGGAGACAGTAGGCACCCTTGCCTGACTCTGACTGTGGTCAGGAAGAACTGGCCCTGCTGGCTATTGAGAAGTACTGTGCTGCTGGAGTGTTTGTAGAGGGCCTGGATGACTTGGACGAGCCTCGCATCATGGTTGAAGTCTCTGAGAACCTGCCATAGGCTGCTGTGCCACACCCGGTCGAATGCCTTCTTAAAGTCAATGAAATTGTGGAAGAGGTCCTTTTGGTGTTGTAGATGTTTTTCAATCAGGACTCGGCAGTTGAAAATTTGTTCCACAGTGCTCCGCCCTCTTCTAAAACCTGCTTGTTCTTCTGATAGCAGTTCTTCAGCCTTGGATTTCATCGGTTGAAGATGATGCGAAGCATGACTTTGCTGGGGTGACTGATCAGACTTATAGTCCTGTAATTTTGGCATTCCTGAGTCAGTGGATGCAGATAAAATTCCTCTTTCACCAAAAATATCTTTCATGAGTTTGTTTCTGTCTGTTTTTGACATTCCAACTTTGTCTGAAAGCATTTTTTTTTCAAATTCCTCTTTATGTGCTGTGTGCTAGCCAAGGTCAGAGATTCAGGAAAAGCCGTCTTGATTGCCTGTGTCAGTGATTTCTCATCATCACTTCCGAGTACAAGCGTTTTGTTTCCAAGTGACAGTTGATCAGCAATGTGATGAAAGAACTGAAAGTACGTATTACTGTCACTTGCTCTGTGAAGGTATATGGGACCAATGAAAACGGGGTAAGTTTTTTATAGACGGTGATAGTTACATACAAATGAGATAGACTGAATGTCTTGTCTATCCAGATTGAATGTCTTGTCTATCCAGATTGAATGTCTGGTCTATCCCAAGCACAGTTGACTCGGCGATCAGAGGGGGGCAACACAAATCTCTGAAGATCAGCCATTTGATCGCTTGTGTACAAAATGATAGTAGGCACCTTGCCTTGTGGCCGCACAATCAATTTAACGAAGAGCAGTGACACTTGCATCTCTTCCACTGATGCCAACTGATCTGCAAAATTGGCATTTGCACCAGTATGCTTTCGCTTAGTTCTGCCTTTTGCATTGTAAAGCTGTCGCTTGTTTCTGGCTCCACTAAGTATGTCACTCTGGGCATGCACCTCCCTAACGCTGTCACTGCAGTTTGTTTCTTTCCTCTTTTCATTTTCTAAGGGGGCATGCGCATGTATGCATCTGGGTTACCCGTGGTCATTCTGCCATGGCAGATCGGACGGGGGCACATACCCTTGTATTTGTGGCAAGCAATTTTTGCTAATGAGCCAAATGTGGATTCCATCCACGTAACTTTGCTTTTCGTGTGAGGAATCTGCTGTATTCTTAGCATAATATCTATGTAATGTCATCAGGCTATTTTCAGCGGGCTGCGGCTCAATAGCTTCATAAAAGACACCCGATCTTTCATCTTAGCAATGCAATAGATCCCGCCTCTTTTCACGACTGTCTTCAGTTTTTCCTTCTTTTTTTGCGTGATTATTGTTTTGCTAGTTGAGCCTGGTATCCAGGCACCCTATCGTTATAGAACAGTGATCTTTTGCCCTCATTTCTTCTGGTCAAATTTGTTTCATTATCAATAATAAAACATGTTTTTTTTTGTTTTTTTTCCATCGAGCAGTTGCTGAATGCCATCAGATTCAGCAGCACTTTCTAGAATCATCGTCAATAATTCTAAAGTCAAGATTTTCGATTAGGAAGTTCCTTTCCCCACCTTCCAACATGCAATCAGAAATATTATCATCAGCATCATCATGCTGTATTTCATCATCTTCTGTTTCATCTTGATCATTCTCATCATCATCATCATCGTCATCATCATCATTTGCAACAACGGCATCATCATCATCATCATCATCTACATCATATTCACCATCATTATTTCTGACAGTGGCATCATCACCATCATCATTATTTGTGACAGTGGCATCATCATCATCATTATTTGTGACAGCGGCATCATCATCATTATTTTGTGAGTGGCATCATTTGTGACAGTGGCATCACCATTATCATCATCATCTTCATCATCACCATTATTTGTGATAGTGGCATCATCATCTCGTTCGATCTCATTCGATCTCGTAAAAAATCCATACCGGTCAAGTCTGTCACTAGATCTACCACTCAGTCAGTGGGATGGAAAAAGGCAGCCAACAGCTCGGTTAGTGGTAGTTTAAAAAAAAGTTTCCGTGTACTGAACCTTCGTCAATAAAACCAAGGACTGACAATCCAGGCAAATCACACGCCCTTTTTGGTATTTTACACACCTTGCATCTCACTCATCAAAAAGTTCACTCTGTCAGTCCAGGCCTAGTAGAACTGCAAGATCTTACCGTGCCAACCGTAAAAAGATTTGTCCAACACAGATTACTTGCAGAACTGATTTATCAACACTGGCACACAAATTCAGGCTCTCATTCACTTTGTTCCGCGATATTTCAGAGCCTGTGATCTCTACCATTGTTCCAACGTCGTTTGCGCCTTGATGCCAGTTCGCGCGCGCAAGCTCGCGAGAGTTTTCGATCTTGGTCATGACGTACCCACACAATGGCTACACACCGCAAGTTTAACTACGGCTTCGTCTCGACATTTTTTTCCAACACGCCCCCTCTCCCTCCCCCTTCCCCATCCCAATCCATAGCATTCAACGTATTTTCGCCAAACATGTGTACAAAATACAGTGAAATCGTATGGATATATGACACAGAGAAAGCGAGAGAATCTCAAAAGTACGGTATCCTTACACTTGAGATTAGCAAACAAACAACCAAACAAACAAACGGTATTGGAGAAGGGTGAGACGGTGGATGACGTGGGGTTAATGAACCCATATGAATAACTGCATTCAAAGTGGATGATTGGTGAGTGGTGGAGAGAGAGAGAGAGAGAGAGAGAGAGAGAGAGAGAGAGAGAGAGAGAGAGAGACACACACACACACACACACACACACACACACACACACACACACACACACACACACACACACAACAAAGCCTGTTTTGATATCAGTTCCAATGAAATATCAAAAAAAGAGATCCCTTATATGTTAAAAGAATTTGTTAATATTCATCTGGATGAAATTACAGACATTATATGAAGATTTTCACTGATGGCTCAATTTAGACGATAACATAGCAGGTGCTGCTTTTATTATTCCAGATTTGAATGTAGAGAAACTCTATAATCTTGGTAAAAATCTGTCCATATTTAGTGCAGAGCTCATTGCCATTTTGATGTCTTTGGAGTTCATTTTACATTCCCCCCTAAATTCTTGTCGAATTCTGGTGTGTACTGATAGCAGATCGGTTCTGGATGCCCCCAGTCCCAAAATCAAAAATTCGACTTGAGATTATATTAGAAATTAACCATGGCATTCACCTGTTATCACTTAAAGGGATCACTGTCACGTTTTATTGGGTACCATCTCACAGTGGAATTGTATCAAATGAAAAGGTTGATCACGCAGCAAAAAGAGCAGCTAGAAATATGGAAAGCACAACTTCACTTAATGTACCTTTAGATCTTTCAGAATGCTTTTCCTTAATTGACAAACAGACTGAGAAAAGCTTCCAACAATCCTTAAAGTACTCGGAATCTCAGTACTATCATAACTGTATTGCATACAGTTCTGGAACACAGAATAAAACAGCAAAAACTTATCTAACTCATATACCTAGAGATGTAAGAAGCTTAATACACAGATTACGTTTAAATTCACTAAAAAAAAAAAAAATTCAGTAGAAATGTTAGATGTATGTGTGGAAATGCACTAAGTGTTTTCACATTTGTTAATTCATTGCCCCCAACAAAGAACCTGATTGTCATGGCTGGTGGTAATACTTCCGATAGATCGACGTCATCACTCTTTAAAATGTTGAATGATTATTCGTTTCTTAGATTAGTTAGTCAATGTTTCTTACAGAGTCCTGTTGGCATTTTTTCTTTAATAGGTTTTATCTTTTTTTTTTTTTTTTTTTTTTTTTTTTTTTTAACAAGTAGTAGTATTCAAAGTTGTATACGCTTTCCCCCCTATCCCTCCACCATTCTTTTCATAAGCACACATTCGCATACCACACACACCATTAACACATCGTCTGATATCACTTTTAGTGAGAAGACGTTAAACTGTGGGTGTGTGCGCGCGCGCGCGCGTGTGTGTGTAAACAGAGGAAGGAAGGAAAAGGGGAACATTAGAGGAGGGGAGAGATCGGGGGGGGGGGGGGGGGAAGACAAATGGCGTTTCCAGGATTTAAAACATTCCACATAAGCATGAGGCTGCTTCACGTGGAGGACCGTTTAGCAAGATTACCTTTCGTACCTTCCTGCGGAACAGCTTCTTATCATCAAAATGACACTGCCTCTGGTGGAAGACAGTTCGGCAAGATTACCTTTCGTACCTTCCTGCGGAACAGCTTCTTGTCATCAAAATGACACTGCCTCTGGTGGAAGACAGTTCGGCAAGATTACCTTTTGTATTTTTTTCCTGTACAAGAGCTTCTTTCCATCAAAATTTTATACCTGTCCTTGGTATTTGAGAGTGGGAGGTGGTGATAGGGGATGGGTTGGGATGGGGATACAAAAGCAAATCTTTAAGACTATTCCCCTGAAATGGAATTTCATATGGGAAGATATCACTTGGTCTTGTCTTCTGGTATTATTGCTTCTCTCTGTAAAATATGAATTTGGTTGCAGAGAAACACACAAATACGTGCACGCACGCATGGAGAGATAGAGAGAGAGAGAGAGAGAGAGAGAGAGAGAGAGAGAGAGAGAGAGAGAGAGAGATGAAAGAAATGGGCTAATATTGGACAGAAAGATCTTGCGCTGGAGCCACACAAAAGGAAATCTTTCCCAGTACAAACTGTTGAAGTTGTTTTGTTTTGCATTTTTTTCCCCACCAGATAGGAAAACAGTCAAGGAGGTGTGAATGGAAATCCCCCTCGATTTGTTCCGTCAGAAACACTAAATGTGACACGAGAGAGAGAGAGAGAGAGAGAGAGAGAGAGAGAGAGACAGAGACAGAGAGAGATGCCAGATTCCTGGATGTAGCAACGTATACGAACAGAGAGAGAGAGAAAGAGAGAGAGAGAGAGAGAGAGAGAGAGAGAGAGAGGTGAGGTGAAGGCAGTGATCAAGAGTGTTGTGGGTGTCTCAACTGCCTTAAATCTTTCCTTCTCTGGTTCTGATTTTTTTTTTAAATACCTACACAAATTTAGGGGCCCACTTTCAAAACCCTACCATAACCATCCAAGTTGGGAGAGAGGAAATCGTCCTGTCTTAAAAACAGACGTACCAACCAACCAACAAACAAACTTACCTGTATAAGGGATGAACTTGATAGAATCTTGGCCACAATGTATGTCAGTCAAACCAGCCATTTGCGCATATTTCATTTCGTTCGCAGTTTCATTTATGGCATGTCACAGGTTTAAATAGCCATGGCGAAATGCCACGGGTTGGCGTTGTTGCACTGCACCACCGACTGGTTGTCTGGTGTACAACATCAACTGTGAGTGTAATTCACCTGCTTCAGTGCTTGGTTTTCCGTCCCTATTTCTTTCTATCTTTCATAGGCCTGTGTGTGCCGCAGGTTTAGTGGCTCTAGTGCTGACCTGTGTTCATTGGCTGTCCATGTGTCATGGCGGCCATCGTCACATGTTTCACACGAATCGTGGGTCGCCCATTGGCTGACGATGCCAGGTTCAAGACATGCCCTTCAGCAGCTTAAAGAATGTGGTGAGATGAGTTTACAGGTGAAGCAGCTTCAGAAAACGAGGGAAATAGTATCTGAGTCGTTTTTGGCTTTGGACAACGTCCCCCATCCTCCCCAATGATTGTCAGGATCCTTCTTGTTCTCAGCCGTGAGGGAACTACCTGACTGTTTACTATGGAACATGTGGCCCATATCATACCTTCCGTTTTTTACCCTGCAGTTGGCAGAGAACACACACACACACACACACACACACACACACACACACACACACACACACACACTATAGGCCCATATACACTGGCATGCAGAAACATCAATTCTATGTGGCCACATGTATATGCAATTACGGGAGTCCAAGATCATCAGACTATGGAACAGGCTGACATATTACTCGTGAGAGTCGAACAGGTTATAGGTGTATGTGGCATGGGGAAGGGGGAGGAAGGGAGTGGGAGGGGGAATGAAAAAGCCTACTCTGTGTGCAAATTAGACGCCGAACCAAACTGTTATGGTATATATCTGGAATAAAATTGTAAAATATCAAACATCCATAAAGTGGAGAAAAAAAAACAAACTTTCAGGGACGGAGGCGGGATCGTGGGGATGGGGGGTGTGGAGTCGTTAAAAATATTTTCAAGTAGATGAGATTTAATAAGATAAACAGCCAACAGTGCCAGACACCATCCAGTCTCATAACTGAGATTGAACACACTAGACGTCAGCGAAAGGTTAATAGACTTGATCTTATCCTGATGAGGCTGAAAGTGAGTTCTTGTACTTGTACAGACAATCAAAAAATGAGGAATATCAAGAATCTGAACACATGCACAAGCAGGTGCCAGTTTTAAAACATTTGCCTAACCATCCGTTAACCCGCAGCTTGCATTAGGTTACGGTTTGAGATAGGCCTGGTGGGTGTGGGTGGGGGGAGGGGGTGGGGTGTTTACAACAATTGCTTGGTGGATTAGTTATATCTTCCGAGCTGAATCCTGGAGTATTGTTTCTGTGTCATGTTCCAGATTGAACTTGTGAGAATGTGAATAGTTTCAGAAGAAAGAACATCACAATTCAAAACATCAGATGTAGTCCTAGCGGCTTCCTGGACACCAAAATCAGCTGAGTCATTGCCACATAAACTGGAGTGCCCTGTACCCACATCAAAGTGATATTGGTAACCCTCGTTATCAACTGATGAATTAGAAATAAGATTTTACATATCATGTCTGAACGACTAGACTTCGATTGACAATGTAGAGCCGTGAGCGCTGATTTTGAATCCGATGAAATCAGATCTCACATGCCAAGCCTGAACAACTAGACTTTGATTGACAATGTAGAGCCATAAGCCCTGATTTTGAGTCCGACAATATAAGTATTTGTCTATGTATAACAGACATGTCAAGTATGAAATCTAGTGCTTCAAAATGGCAAATAACTTGGTTGTAAATATAGAGCATCCTTTCAAAATGTGGAATTTGTTTCTAATATTAAGC
>JADBJO010015670.1:32500-43029 GCA_016801955.1 Conus betulinus
GGAAAAGAGAGACGGAGTGTACAAGAAGATGAAGAAGAATGGCTCCGAAGACTTAAAAAGACAGATGCATGCCCTTAGAAGAGAAGTGCAGAGAGAGCTCAGAAGAGCGCACTGGAACTATGTCCGCCAACTCTTTGAGCAGAGAGAAGAGGAGAGCACGAAAAACCGAATCGTCCAAGCGCTTTTGGACATATGTCAAACACCAGAGGTCGTCACTGGAATCCCCCCACTGGAATCCCCCCACTCAAGGTCAATGGTAGACTAATAACCGACTCCAAAGAGAGAAGGTAAAAGCATCAAATGCCCAGTTTAACCAGGCCTTCAGTGATGGCAAGACCTACACAGAGGAGGAATTCTACAGGAAGTGCTGCATGACACGTGACGCCTCCCACTACCCAACAATTAGTGACATCACCATTTCCGAACAAGGAGTGAAAACCCTGCTAACCAACCTAAACCTTGTAAAGCATCAGGGCCCGACAACATCCCACCACCTGTGCTGAAGGAACTGGCCGAAGAGATAGCCCCAGTCCTCACCATCATCTACGCAACCTCCTACGTCAGAGCACAGTGCCGATGGACTGGAGAGAATCCATGGTGACGCCCGTCTTTAAGAAAGGGGAACACTATGAGCCCAGTAACTATAGGCCCGTTTTCGCTGACCAGTGTCCCGTACAAAGTGATTTAGTATATTGTGGTGAGCCACCTGATGAAACACCTAGAGACAAACCAGATCCCGAGTCCTCGCCAACACGGATTCCGCAAGCATCGCTCCTGCAAAACACAACTCCTCGAGTTTAGTGAGCAAATGACGGAGACCTTGGAAAGAGCCCTCAGAGTGACGTGATCGTAATGGACTTTGAGAAGGCCTTCGATAAGGTCAATCACAGTCTTCTCTGTCATAAACTGAGGCACTACGGGGTCAGGGGCCAGATGAACATATGGCTTAGAAGCCTACTCCAAGACCGTCGTCAGGCTGTGGTTGTGGGCGGGCAGCATCGGACTTCATCCCGGTGAAGTCTGGAGTACCGCAGGGCTCTGTCGTCGGGCTGTCTCTGTTCCTCACATATATTAACGACCTTCCTGAGAAGGTGGAATCAGACAGCTGCCTTTTTGCAGACGACACCCTTCTCCACAGAAACATCAAGTCATCCGAGGATCAGGGCATCCTACAAGAGGATTTGCACCGACTGGAAGACTGGGAAAGCCAGTGGGACATGCCGTTCCACCCAAAGAAGTTCAACGTCCTCAACATGACGCGAAGTAGAATGTTAAGGGAGAGCTACTATACCCTGCACGGCCACACACTGGAGACTGTCAGCTCCACGAAGTACCTTGGCGTGACGGAACAGAGCAACGGCAGCTGGGATGCACACATCGATGCAGTAGCTGCAAAGGCCAACCGCATGCTGGGATTCCTTCGCAGGAACCTGAAGATCGGCTCCACCACCATTAAAGAAAGAGCTTATAAATCCCTCGTCAGGCCCATCCTAGAGCACGCCTCCACTGTATGGGACCCCCACCAAAAAAATGACATCAGCAAGCTCGAGGCAGTGCAAAACAGAACGGCGAGATTTGTCTTGAACAGACACCGAAACACCTCAAGTGTCGGAAATATGTTGGAGCAATTAAAGTGGCCAAACTACAACAACGAAGGAAAACAGCTAGACTCACCATGCTCTACAAGATCCGTCACAACCTGGCCAAAGGCGAGACGAACAACCTCATACAAAGAACAGAAGAGGGAGAGGCCACAACCAAGCGTACAGAATTCCATCATGCCGCTCTGACTACCGGAAATACACATTCCTGCCACGTACCATCAGAGAGTGGAACTCACTCCCAGATGCCACAGTCACCGCTCCCTCCCTTGAGGCCTTTGTCTCAAGGATGACCCGAACGTCCTAATAGCCTGGCCCCATCATCAGCCAAAGTAAGGCAAGTGAGGTGATGGCTTCCCCTACCCCCATGAGCCCGCCATCCCCACATACCCCATACACCCCATTGCCCCCCCCCCCCCCCCCTTTCTTCTTTTTTTCCCATCCATCCTGCTGCGCCTCTCTACTATGGTGTCAGAATGGTCAATATGATGACCATGGACACCTAATAGGAAGAAGAAGAAGAGAAGAAGAAGAAGGAGGAGGAGGAGGAGGAAGAGGAAGAACCCGACTCGAGATGATGATGACACGTCGCATATTCAAGATACGCTTCGGTGTTTGCATTCCGATCTGTCGGAGTGTAAAGCAGGGGCCCAGAAATCCACCCGTCGGACCTCGACACAAGTCTTGAGCAAGCTATAGACAAAATTGTCGCTGGTTTTGACACGGGAATGGTTAAGCGTTATGTCGTTACTCTGACAGAGCGACAGGTGCAGAGACGATTCCGAGATCCGCACAGAAATCAAGCAACACACAGACACACACACATACACACACACATACACACACACGCGCGCGCGCGCGCGCGCGCGCGCACACACACACACACACACACACACTCTCTCTCTCTCTCTCTCACACACACACACACACACACACACACAACACACACACACACCGCACAGAGAGAGAGAGAGAGAGAGAGAGAGAGAGAGAGAGAGAGAGAGTTCAGCCGTGGAACGGATGATGATTCCCGTGAATGTCAGGAGAAACAGGGAGAAAAAAGCTGGAGTGAACACTGTTGTTACATTGGTGGGAATAAAACAGTGATCCGGAGTCCACAGCCCCCTTTTGCCTAGTTGACGTGTGACGATGAGTGGTTTAGTGTTCAGGGATGCGTTGGGTGCCCTTTTCAGGGTTGTCGGTGTGAGGTGGGCCGGGACGAGTTTTCCGTGCATCTGGTAAGTCATCAGTTTATCAAATGTTAATTTTCTGTCCACTGTCAGGCTTCCTTCGCCTCTCCAGTCTCAGTCCCTCTTTCGAATTTCTTGATTAATCAAGGCAAGTCACAAACCACAATGTGGTTTTGTGCAGGAGGAATCTTTTTGTTTATGTTCGAATGTCACTTAAGAAAAAAAAAAAGACGCAATTCTGATGTCAGTGTGAACAAAAAATCCCTATTGAGGAAAGGTTTCCTTTTGTACCTGCTTCCTTAGCAAGAACTTCGTTTTTTTTCAGCTTGTGAGTTTATTTACGAATCTTAAGACATTGTTTCGTAGTGACTCGGCTACTTGTCCTCCTGGCATGTTAGAGCATTTTCAACATGTTTTCAGTTCACACTAAACAAGTCCTCGTGAACAGAAGTAAGCTCTTATTCCAGACAGGAATAGAAAAAGGAAATTCTGCACTCTAAAGGCAAACTTTCTTTGTACTTTTCAAAACAGGAATAACTAATACAGGTTCATTCCATTATGGAATCATCTTTTGAAACTTCCATGTGATGGCTGTGATTGGCCTAACTGTCAACTGAACACGACTCCACACCTCAACAGAGAGTACATTTATATAAAAAGAAGAAAAATGTTCTGTAATACATGTATTTATGGACTAAAGTATTTGACCTCGGCAGACCTGACGCCTCCCTGACCCCACCCTATACCCACCTCAGTCACCCCACCCTATCCCCACCTCATTCACCCCACCCTATCCCCACCTCATTCACCCCACCCTATCCCCACCTCATTCACCCCATCCTATCCCCACCTCATTCACCCCACCCAACGGTCTATCCTCCATCCATATATCTAAACTGAGATTAGTATGTAACGAGTCGAAATAGATGAAAGCACCAGCTTCTACAGGCAAATGTACACAACAGATACACATGAATTTGAAAACATTTGCTTTCATACCTGCCTTCCGCACAAGCCTTTTCCTTGGAGGAACATGTCAGTCATTGATGCCATTGCATATTTCTTGATTTCTTACTGAGATTTCACAGTATGGTTTTTGCAACTAAACAGGCCTGGTCTTTGGATAGAAAAAAAATCTTCGAAGTGTACAGAAGACGAGGGAGATGGTGGGGGAAGGGGGGGGGGGGGAGTGAGGGGTCATCTCTTCCGTGGCTTTATGTGTGGCATGAGGTCAGCAGCCTAATTCTTCTTCTTCTTCTTACTTCTTCTTCTTCTTCTTCTTCTTCTTCTTCTTCTTCCTTTACACGACCAACATCATTTTGCTGATGGTTTTGTCGTATTTAGGGAGATTGCCGAAGATTGCGCTGTTGTGAGGATTTAGAGGGAGGGGAAAAAGGGGAGGGGGGGGGGGGGGGGGGGGGGGGAGGAGGGGGGATTTTAGGGAATAGTGGTCAGGAGGAGGGTGGGGGGGGGGAGTGTTGGGGGTGGCGGGGAGGGGGGGGGGGGGGTGGGTGTTTCAGGTTCTAAAGATGGGAGGCCAGCCTGGACTTGAAACAGTCCAGTGACTCAGCTGTCACAATCTCTTGAGGCAACTTGTTCCATTCTGTTAATGGTTTTGTTGTGGTGGTAGTGGTGTGTGTGTGTGTGTGTGTGTGTGTGTGTGTGTGTGTGTGTGTGTGTGTGTGTGTGTGTGTGTGTGTGACACAGCACTTCGATTTGTGTATTGACTATCACACAATCCCATCCACCCCTCCCCTGTTCTTTCCTACATCCCCCAGCATTCAGTGATGGCTATTGGCCTACACCCCCGGGAACATAGTGACGAGAGAGAGAGAGAGAGAGAGAGAGAGAGAGAGAGAGAGAGAGAGAGAGAGAGAGAGAGAGAGAGAGAGAGAGGGAGGGAGGGAGAGCGAGAGAGACAGACAGACAGACAGAGTTCTTGAATCTTTAGAAAATTAGTATCACAAGAATACCGATGGCCCTTCTTCCCATTCCCCCGTCGTCCCATCCCCACTCCTCAACCCACCCCCACATACGTGTACAATCTCTCTGTCAGTCTGTCTGTCTTTCTCGCTCTTCAGTCTCTCTCTCTTTCTCTCTCTGTCTCTGTCTCTCTCTCTTCACTTTCGCTCTTTTTTTCTCTCTCCCCCCCCCCCCCCACCCGTCTCTCTCTCTCTCTCTCTCTCTCTCTCTCTCTCTCTCTGTGTCTCTCTCTCTCTGTCTCTCTCTCTCTCTTCTCCCCCCCCCCTCCTTTTCTCCAGCCTCCTCCTCCTCAGTCCTCAATCCCACTCCCACCCACCCCCCCCCCACCCCGCCCCTCTTGGACAGTGTTTATCCTGAATTGTTCATTCGTGGAACTGACGCCATCACCACGTACCGTGGCCACACTACCCTGACTCTCTGACTGATGATCAACCGACAACCATCGGCTTGCACAGATTTCCTTTCACAGTGACACGTGAGCTGAGGGAGTGGGGTGGGGGGCTGATCCAAAGCAGAGTCTTGGGATCCGCCCACAGTGTGTGTGTGTGGGTGGGGGGGGGGGTGGGGTTGGGGGGTGGACAGGATGGGGATGGATGGGCGGAGGAGGCATGGAAGAGGGGAGGAGAGAGGAGAGGGACGTGCTTCAAGTGTAATTTTGTAACCTGTTCAGGGAAAAGGGAGGGACTAAGGGAGGGGAGGTAACGGACGGCGGATTTCCAGGAAGTCCGGACTCTCCATCTCAGTCGACCCTGAGAACGATTACACAATTCTACGCGCGCCAGGGAACAAACAACGTTGCTGGATTTTAAAACCAAATCGCGGGAAAGGGAGAATTTCAAAAGGGCCCCCCAACTCCCCACCGCACTGGGCCCGAGAACGTTAACATCTCCAAGGGAACAAACAATACCAGGAGATTTTTAACACCAAAAACATCTTAAATATTTCAACTAAGGAAAATCAATCGGTAACACCAGCACGTCTTCCTGATAATGTCCAGCGCTAATTACCAGTCACAGATGGGTACCATTGATCTCTGTTGAGCTACATGTTCTTTTGAGGGGAATTGTGATCTGTATTCGTAGGCCTACAGCTGGGATGGGGATACCAGAATGCCTCATGTTTAGCGTGATTTAAAAGAAAATTGCAAGAACATCATCAGCTACATCTCCCTTGGTATAAAGAAAGGTGCTGACCTGACTGCATGCAGAGATTTCTCACGAAGTCCAAATATACCCCATGAAGCGAGTTCGCCATTTTTCGGCCAGTTCTTAGCTCGATCGTCTAAATCTTTGGGTGGAGGAAGATGCATATGTGTATGATAATCAGGATCTGGATCATTACGTTGCAGGAGCCAATCAACGGCTATAAACACGACGGAACAGGGAGAGCGCAAACATAGTTAAAGAGGCCACCACTTTATCCCAACAGTCTTCTATTAGGTTCCCTTTGTCATCATCATCATCATCATCATCATCATCATTATCATCCATTTGGACGGCCCCAATCAACTGGTTGATTACCATGCCATACTATGGAGGTTGTGTGAGATGGAAAGCCAGTGTAGGAAGATAAAGACCTACGACAGTGGAGAAAAATATAAACTGGGGGAGCCCTACTCTATGTGGATTTTATCAGCAGACTACTGTAATTTTCGCTCTTCATCTGGAAACAAGTTCCAGACTAGCTGAATCTGGTTCGCCCTAACAGTGAAAAACAGGCCCAAAATAACTTTACAGATCACAGTTTTACTAGGGAAAGAATGGGATGGGGTGGCGACCAATTCCTACTAAAACTAACTAACTATTTCTCAGTTTTTAGTTTTTTTGTGGTACCCTTGACATGAGAGTGTCAAGGATTCCAGCCTTCATCTCCGCCTCTGGCAGGTTGTTCCAGACCCGGGTGGTGTTTGGACGCCCATGACGCTACTACGTCCATGACGCTACCACAATGTGATGATATGTGATGATAATTATGTTGTTCAAGAAAGAAAGATGGACAGTCGATAGACATACAGTCTTCCAAAGAGCCACGCGAGGAGACAGTTTACATTGACGACCGTTTTTATTCTCTCGCTCGATCTCGTTCACCACAACAGTGATGTCCCTTAAGTATACCCCCTTCCCTCCTCCCCCCCCCCCCCCCCCCCCCCCCCCCCCCCCCCCCCCTTCCCAAAAAATAATGGTAATACTGTGCACACAAACTTGTTAGTTTGTTGTTGTTGTTGTTGTTGTTAACTGCTATTCATATTGCCATTAAACAGTTCCGAAATGATTTCACCGTCAGTCAAATCAGAGACGTGAAGGAAAACTCTGCGTCTCTGGTGAAATACTTCCGTTTTCAACTTCCGGGAGAGGGAGCGGCTAAAACCACAACCAAGTTGTAAATCTAGTTGCTACTGGGGACAGTCTGTTTCATCATGGTACTCCATGTTAGTATTCTTCTCTTCTTCTTCTTCCTCAGAGCAGCCGCCATCAATGAGTTGATGATCTTGCCACTATTTAAGGTCCGCGTTGTTGGTTGTCAGGGTGACAGGAAAAGCCGGTAACCAGGGTTATCTTCTTAAAATACTGGTTCACACAAAAACGAGTAGGTCACCAGTGCGCATGTTAAAAAGTAAAATAAAATAAAATAAAATAAAATAAAATAAAGTGCGACTCAGCCTGTTGGCCCCTGGAGCGAAATTTGGCAACAAGGAGTCGCACAAGGAGATTCAGGCCCAGGTAACCATAAAATATCTGGGCAGGTTAAAATAGAAAAATCAGTCAATATGCAGATCTCAAGACTGTCGTATCAGTTTGATTCCTGAATGAGACTGCATTTGTGGCAGTCTTGATGGCACCCAGGAGTGAGTTCCACAGCCGTACAGAACTAGGATAAAAAAAGAATGTAGATGGCTGTCAATATTTGATGCAGGTATGGCATAAGATTGACCGCCACTCCTGGTGCTACTTTTATTCAGTACTAGTTGTTCCATTGGGATATCAATTAGTTTAGCTCTGCCTTTGAAGGAGAGATTAAGTTTGATAAAAGCTCTTCTCTCTTCTAAAGGTTTCCATTCTATTTAATTCTCATGTTCTTCCTAGTATTCCCCTTCTCTCTGATATGGTTCCCTGTTACGAACCGTGCTGCTCTGTTCTGAATCTTTTCGAGGTTATCAATGTCCTTTTGATGGTAAGGATCCCAGACTGAGCAACCATATATTCCAGCACTGGTCTAACCAGTGTTTTGTAGCAGTCGTCAGTCGTTGAAAACTAAGATATTCCTGTTAAGAAAACTAAGATGTTATTTGCTTTATTGTAGTAGATCCGGCTAATGAGTTGTAAACAGGAGCTGCAGACCCTGGCCAGAGGGCTCTGTCGACCTGCCCCACTGATTTATTAAGGGTGAGCCCTCACCTAGCTCCACCCCAGCCTCTCCTTTCTTTCTTTTGTTTTAAAAGTGGAAGAAACAGTTATTGAAATGCCAAGGGGAAGAAGCTCTTATGAGACCGGTAGTGTTATCATTGAGCAGTATTTCATTTCTTTGTTGAATGGTTGTGCTGTTGGGTATGACGTCAGAGGTTGAGCAGCATTTCATTTCTTTGTTGAATGTTTGTGCTATTGGCATGCCATGTCATTATATTAATTCTGTCTGCCAATGAAACGTTAATTGTGAGTCATTTTGGAAAGATAACAAATATGCTTGTTCAGTGATGGCATTGGAGAGAGTGCAGAGAAGGGCCACAAAACCACTATAAATTACCAATGTGTGAATGATTAACTACAGACTCAACTTTCACATGGAACATTTAGAGGGATGGTAGATTGATATTTAGTTATACGCATAGCACAGGTCAAAAGTACATACATGTACAGCTTGGTGTACAAAATGTTAACACTTGCAAGCACACATACTATACACATATATGGAGCACACATGTCCAGATATGCATATGCGCATGCACTGACTGACTGAAAACAGTTCATTGCCAGATTAACCCATGGTTGTACTGACGATTAAGAAAACATGAACAGAATGTCTGCATTTATTATTTAAAGAAAAGGAACATAGCTAACCCCCCCCACCCTCCACACACACAACACACACACAAATACACACATCTCCATATGAACATCGCACACACACACACACATACACATACACACTCTCTCTCTCTCTCTCTCTCTCTCTCTCTCTCTCTCTCTCTCTCCACACCACACACCACCACACCACACCAGAATACCATCCTACACACAGGGGGTCGGAATAGCTCAGTTGCTAAAGTGCTGGACTCGTGATCATGGGGTTGCGGGTTTGAATTTCGGTACAGGGGGATTTTTCCCTCGGAGTTAAAATTGTTCTGACTCATTCCCCATTCAGTCCTTTAAATGAGACTATAAACTGAGATTCCGTGAGTGAATGCACGCACAACTTCTTGCGCACACACGTAAAATACCATCACCAACTTTCGGAAGAGAAGGCCAGTTTGGCCGTTGGTATGGATGACATGTTACACATAGCATGCACCTTCCCCAAAGATGGAGTATGGCTGCCTCAATGCAGGACAAAAAATGGTCATACACAAAACTCCACTGCCTGTCTATACAGGCAGTGTCCACAGGAGTATCAGCCTGCATACCCAGAAAGAAAGAAATCTTACACACACACACCCTCGTACACTAGCACATGTACACACATGCACTCACTCTCACAAACACACACACACACACACACACACACACACACACACACACACACACACACACACACACACACACAAACAAAAAAAGAAAAAAGGAATTCTCTCCATTATATTCAGTCTTGTATCCCTTTGTACTTTTGCCACTATCTCTCTCTCCCTCAAAGTGTCCTCCTTTGAGTGCTATCCTTATTATCATCCTCCGTTTGTAAGGACAACTCTTCAAACATCAAAGCAGTAGACATATAGTTGGAATATTTCTACTCACACACACACACACACACACACACACACACACACATTGGAAAATCAATATAAAGGACCATCTTCAAATTTTTACAGATGGTTCAGTGCAGTGACTCAAAGTCAGCTCTTTCTGCCTTACAGTCCTTAAATTCAAAAATTCGTTGTAAGACTATTACAGAAATTAATTACGTGACACATCTCCTATCGATGAAAAGAATAAATGTGACGTTCTGTTGGGTGCCCTCACATTGTGGAATCTCAACAAATGAGAAAGTTGATCAAGCTGCTCGGAGAGCAGCTCGAAATACTGAAGGCACGACTGCACTGAACATTCCGTTAGATCTATCAGAATGTTATACTTTGATTAATAAAGCATCTCTTAGCAGCAGTTTCAAAAGGTTATTGAAAGACACAGATAGTCAATATTATCACAACTGTATACGACCAAATCCTAACAACATTCACCCTAAGACGCAATTAGACAAATTCATAAGTCCGATATCTAGAGAGGTAGTATCCTTAATTCATAGGATGCGTTTGAATTCACTTCGAACCAAATACAGCAAAAATGTTAAATGCGTATGTGGGGAAATTCTTAGTGTAAGCCACCTATTACTAGATTGTCCAAGAGCAAAGAATACAGTGCACAAGGCTGGTACTAATATTTCACATGATAGATCGACACCACTGACGTTATTGTCAGATTAACTCAAAGTGTACACGACACACACAGCCACACCACCACCCACCACACCACACCACACGAATCACACCCATTGTGCACACACACATGTACGCCAACAGACACACACACAACACAAGGCGCACTCA